>LGRX02005611.1:0-33101 GCA_001247695.2 Cymbomonas tetramitiformis
CCCAAAAGAAAAGCGGTCCACGCCTGGACGCTTTCTCACGGCGCCGTGGGGAAGGGCGCAGGCGAGCACCTCTCGTGCTCACCCTGTAGCGACACGAGCACAAGGGCGGCGTCCCTTGTCTGCGTGTGGCGAGGCGTCCCATCGCTGGGCGCCATCTCGCCCGGAGCGTCGGCCACCCAGGCCTCAGCAGCGACCCTCACGTGGGTGCTGCGCTCCGCGCTCGTCGCCGGGGCACGCGTGTGCAGTGTGACGCTCCCAGGCGCGCTCATCTCCTCTCCGAAGAGCCTCGATGGCGCCCGGTCGCCGTGCACACGCTGCGCGCCACCCCTAGGCACCATGAGTATGGTGTGCCTGGTGGGGCAGCTGCGCGTCACGCGGCCCGAGACAGCGGCCATCTATCCGGCTGCCTCGTGGCGGTGCGCTCGGCGCGCTCGCGGTGGTCATCGTGTGCCACCCGCGGCGCGCTCTCTTCCCCCTCCCAAAGAAAAGCGGTCCACGCCTGGACGCTTTCTTTCGGATCCAAGGGAAGGGCGCGGGCGAGCACCTCTCGTGCTCACCCTGTAGCGACACGAGCACAAGGGCGGCGTCCCTTGTCTGCGTGTGGCGAAGCGTCCCATCGCTGGGCGCCATCTCGCCCGGGGCGTCGGCCACACAGGCCTCAGCAGCGACCCTCACGTGGGTGCTGCGCTCCGCGCTCGTCGCCGGGGCACGCGTGTGCGGTGTGACGCTCCCAGGCCCGCTCATCTCCTCTCCGAAGAGCCTCGATGGCGCCGGTCGCCGTGCACACGCTGCGCGCCACCCCTAGGCACCATGAGTATGGCGTGCCTGGTGGGGCAGCTGCGCGTCACGCGGCCCGAGACAGCGGCCATCTATCCGGCTGCCTCGTGGCGGTGCGCTTGGCGCGCTCGCGGTGGTCATCGTGTGCCACCCGCGGCGCGCTCTCTTCCCCCCCCAACCAAAAGAAAAGCGGTCCATGCCTGGACGCTTTCTCTTGGCGCCGTGGGGAAGGGCGCGGGCAAGCACCTCTCGTGCTCACCCTGTAGCGACACGAGCACAAGGGCGGCGCCCCTTGTCTGCGTGTGGCGAAGCGCCCCATCGCTGGGCGCCATCTCGCCCGGAGCGTCGGCCACACAGGCCTCAGCAGCGACCCTCACGTGGGTGCTGCGCTCCGCGCTAGAATGTCGTATGCGTTAGGTTTTCCCAGCCGCCAGCTTGTGACATATTGTGATGTGAGAACACCAGCCGCTAGTTTTTTTAATTTACAATATTTAACAGGTCTTACTATTTTTCTCTCTATTTCTATAACTGTTTTCACACGGTATTCTCCTCGAGGATCCGGGTTGCTTCCTCCGACGTGAGGGTCTGTCTCTTAGGATTTTTCGGACACTGTCTCATATGTCCATCTACTTTTTCGCCGTTGCACAGCCCACATATGTATGTGCGCTTCAGGTGATCTTCATATGTTTTTTCGTTGAATTCCCGAACATGGTAATAAAAAGGGCGGACGATACCACAAAAATGATAGCGGACGCCATAAGAAGAGGCAGAAAAGGGGGATGCGTGATACGGACGCATGCAGGGAAACGTAACCAAGGAATGAATGTGGGAAGACCCATTGAAAACTTCCTACTGACCAGAGGACAATGCAGGCTCGACGGGAGGAACACTCCAGCACCAAAGCATGGAAAGGACACCATACCCCACTGTGTAGATATAGTACTGCTGGAGGGAACAGAACATAAAAACAAAGAACCAGGCTACTCTCACAAACAGGCACTACGGGACGCGGGGCACATACACCTGATAGAGGTAACCTATTCGGACGATGCATGTTGGGAAGAAGCGCTGAAAACAAAATACACCAAGTACGCACCACTGGTAAAATTACTGAAACTGAACGGACACAAAGTGACACTGCACGTTATGGTATTTGGAAACACGGGCACGATATACGAACATACAGAAAGATACTAAGTAAATACCTGGGGTCTGACAAAAGAGAGGCCATGCACCTATTACGCAGAATACATGACCTGGCAACAGGCTACGCGGTCAGCCTAAACACATTATACAGAAGCAAAGCGGACACGCTACCGGACTAAGAGAAGTGATAATTAGAGTCACGGGGACTTAAAGCCCCACACCCCGAAAAAGGGTGTCTCTTTTTCTTTTTTCTTTGTTTGGGGTACTGTATTCTAGCCACGAGTGTTCAGAGCGCTTGCTTGACTCCACACAGCTATATTACCATCCTGTATAAATAGCAGGCAGCGTGAATTCCTGCATCAAATGTCTTGTCAAATTGTCTCGACGAGAGTGGTTGTCGTAGGAGGTTTGATGTCAGTGATTGTCGTACCAGGAGCAACCTGCTTTTGCTTCCGGGACCTGTAGTACAAAGCGCCTCCCACAAGTCCCACCGCAGCCACACCTCCAATTGCGCCGCCGGCAATAACTCCCATATCTGTAGACGAAGAGCCGCCGCTGTCGGCAGAAGTCCCAGAGTTGGCACCCTCCCCACTTGCCGTGCTTGCTGGAGGCGGCTCTTTGGGGGATGCCTGCGAGGGCGGGGGAGACGCAGGCGGCGCCACGTACAAGGCGCACGTGTCATCCTGCGCGAAGTAGAGCTTGGTCATGTAGCCCGTGCTGTCGAACTCCGGGCCGGCGCATTCATCGCATGCGTCAGAGGCGAAGCCCACATAGCACTCACACATGCCGGTCATGGGCCGACACACGCCGTTGCTGCTGCAGGCATCCGTGTTGCGAGAGGGGCAGGTCTGCAATCGTGGGAAGCAATCCAACCGTGCACCAATCCCACCCGTCAATCTTGGCCATCATTCTCAACCTGCAGGCTTCTCTGCCATGCATGGAGGGTACAACACACGCGCTGCCGATTCCTGGTGGTGCGGCACACCCTAGCACACCCTGGCACCACGGGGAAGCAAGGACATTGCGAAGCAGGGGCTGCACATTCCGCATGACTTTGAGGCCCTCTGTGCCGCGTTGCGTATCACTCCCTTCCCTCACGCTACGAGTTACGCACAGGTGGTTCCGCGGCCGGAAGACAATCCACTTATCAAGGCGGTTGCGTACCTTCATGGATCCCAGAGGGCAGTCCAGTTGGCAGCAGGTGGCGGGGTTCTGGCCCTCGGCACATACTTCGCCCACCTCACACACAGAGTTCCCGCACACATTCGCCCGCCCAGCCTGTAGCCACACCCCATTCCCGAGGCGTAACCCGCGGGCCTGTCTGTTGCGGGTTGAGGGCGTCCGGCAAGCACTACCACCTTCGTTGGTACTGAGAGTACGCTTGCTGCAAGATCCCCTCATTGCAACACAGGTGCAGGCGCTGGAGGAGGAAGCACGCGGGTGGGCATCCCGCTATCCAGACGGAGGCCCCAGAGAGCTCCGCCCTGTGTAAACCCCTGGCTGGCGAGCACGCTTTGCCAGGGTGGGTGGCCTGCATGTGCAGCACGCGGGGCTCACGGAGATGAGCTGGCCGAGGCTGCTATCAGCGAAGGTATCCACGAGATAGCCCGTACTGACAACCAGATCGTCGGAGGCCTCTGCAGGGGGCGGCGCGACTTCAAACACCACGGCAAGTGCCTGCGACTGGAGCAGGGCGCGTCTCCTCTCCTGGGGCGTCAGCAATGTGACCTGCACGCACACCCCGCGTCCATCCCTCCGATCAAGCCACGGCTATTGGCTAAGGACAAAATCTAGCATGGCCGTCATGATGACATGTCTGAGCTGCAGTGACGGCGCCTGGGGCTTGATGAAGAGTGAGACGGAACGACAGAGTCTTTCAGCTGCGGTCACCGAGTCCAAGAGGACATAGCGCTCGTTGTAAGTGGCACACAATGGCGAGAAACATGGCAACGTGAGAGTGAGCGCCGGAGGCGTGGTTGTGACCCTCTCCCGATTTGGAGAGCCCACCAACTGCACACGTGGACAAAGCACAACGCACCGCGCAACTGAAGGACGCGGTTTTGCGTGGGAAAACGAGCGGATGATGCGCAAAGATGCCGAAATCACCCAGTGTGTCACGAGTAGGGAGCCCCACGACAACACTCAGAGCGTGGCTCCAAAGCTGCTGCCCATGCGTGCAGTCAGCGTAGCAAGCTGAAGAAAGAGAGACTGGCGAGGCTCCAAAGGTCTGCAAGTCGTAGGCGGTTCACGCATGCTCAATATCGAAACAATGGGATCGCAAGTTTCCACCGATAGACCTCTCGCTCTCTCTCTCTCTTTCCCACAGCCTCAGCAGGACGGACCTGCACGCGGTCAGCACTGATGTCGAGCAGCGTGGAGACGTCCTGCTCGAAGGTCGTGGTATACGTGGTGTACTCGGCGCTCCCCGTGTCCTCAAGCGCCGCCGCCTCCTCCTGCGACACCGTGGTCTGCACGGTGCCGGTCGTCTTGCAGCTCGACTCGTCCCCGTCGCACACTCCGCACTCGTCCAGCTTCCCTGCGCAGCTCCGTTGCGCACCCCGGCCTCGGTCAACGGGGGGCTGCGGGTAGAGCTGGGGGCTTGACAGCAAGTCAGGGGGCGGCGGGAGCAGCGGAGGGTCGCGAGGGGCACTGATCCAAGGCGGCTTGGTGGCACCTGACAGGCAGCACATGAACTCGGCGTCGAGAGTCCCCGGGCAACACGTGCCGTCCAGAGCGATGATTACGGAGTCGCCACCACACACCCCGCACACATCCATGCCCCCAGCGGAGGAGCAGCAGGTGCGCTGCTTGTCCAGCTTCTCGCCCTCCGCGCAGCACTCCCCGGAGGCCGCCACCACGCCGCTCCTGCAGCAGTCTGTCCCATCCGTCGCGCAGTCTCCGGCCGCGGATGCCTGCTGGGAGCCCCCCATTGCCTCAGGCCCGACGGCTTTAGTATCAGGTCCCACTCCGGCCTAAGCCTTGCTCCAGCACAGGCCGTCGACGGGCGGCGCCAAGGCTGGACTCATGTGTGGTGGACGACCCCTCTCTCGTCAGAATATGGGGCGGTGCAAATAACTACGCAATGGGGCGGGTAGGCTTGAGGGCCGGCACCCGGCTGCAGCATCCAAGAGGCGGCGCACTCACCAGGGAGACGGTCGAGAATATCTCTGCAGTCTCCGGGCACAGCTCTGTGTTGCATGCACGGGTGATGGACGGCTCGTTGCTGGAGATGCACGAGGACATCTCGGCGGATCCCCCCGATGACGTGGCGCACGTCACTTCTCGGGTCTGTGCCAGCCACATTTCCCCTTGACGCTTCATGCACATGCTCCAACTCAGCGTCCTATTGCCATGCAGTATTTGCATGCTTCGCAGAGTGAGCCCATCCGCTGCCACACAAGTTCATCGATTAAGACCGCGTATGTTTCAATATTGTGGTAAATTCTTAGCAACTTGCAATTTCTTAAATATGCGAAAAGCCGCTTTTGAAAAACGGCACACATACCCCCAATTGGTATTCATTGAAATTCATCAGGGGAACAATGCTTTTCCAGTTCTCCACATTTAAAGCTTAGGGATTTGTGGTATACACAAAAAACAACCCTAGAATATAAACACTAAACCTTAGGCATTATAACATTGAACCCTAAAACCTGAAAATGACCTTAAGTCGGGTAGGCTTGGGTTATATTGCAGTATGGCAATCTTCTCTTTATGAGATGCCCAAAACGATGAAATGAACAATCCGGACACATATCATGATATATGTCTGGTTATATTTTATGGTTTGGGGCGTGTGAGAGAAAAAAAAGATGGGAAGATTGATGAGACGGGCCATGTCGGGTTATGTTGGGTAGTATTATTTTGTCAAGGGTATGTGAAAAAACGGAGATATCAAGATGGACGGAATAGGCCCATTCCAGGTTATGCCAGGTTATATGCTGTCAATTGGATTGTGTGAAAAAAAGAGATGGCAAGATAAACAAAAATGCGCTCACGTCAGGACACCTAGGTATATATATGCTGTCTTGGGCATGGGAGACAAAAGATAATAGCAAGAGGGAAATCGATTGCAAAGCTCACGTGAATGCAAAGCGCAAGTTCGTAAGGATCTTGAGTTCCTATAACGTTATGGTAGTGTTATGTTTGAATTAGAAAGATGTGGAATCTTAGTTAGTGGTTTCCTCTAGAGAAAACAATCGGCACACAGGCAGATCGCAACAGGATGGCAGTTCAGAGAAGATACGGACAGTATCTAGGATCCGACGCATTTGGAGCTGCAACTCCATTGCTTTTGTACCCTACCCATCCGACCTGGCATCTGTTCCTTAAGTCAGACACCGAACGGCACCAAGGGACTTCCAAGAGAACAGTCAACTCAACTAGCAAAGGGAAAGTAACACCTTGAGCAATTTTGACGTAATTCTGTTAATGGAATTCACCTGTAGTCTGCTTTGGCAAATGCAATTGTTCTTTGTTAAGAGAGATTATAATAATACTTGAAGTCGCCGAACAGTAAATGACTGTTAAGTAAGAAAACATCAACGCTTTGCCCCCAAGCAAATGATGGCCACTATGGCCGTGAACGGCAAACCCGTGTGTACATGCTGGGCTTTGACTCCACGAAACAAACATGTAATGAAAAACTCGTATTAATATGATCAGGACTTCTATCTTCGCCGGGATTTTTTTCAAATCTCATGTAGGCTACCTTACTGCTCAATTTTTAAAATACTTTTCGGTCTTAAATATGTAGAATGTAAAAGCAGAAATTTTGAATGTCCAACCTGAGTCCGCGACACTGTCCCAAATTTGGCATTGGAAGCGGGATTCCGATGACCATCATTACACTTCTCGTCCGGTCGACCCATAACATCAACAATCAAAATCACAAATTGCGGACAAACAAAACAAATGAATCTGTTAGCGGAACGAAGGACCGATGGTTGGGAGAGGGCATCACGCAGAGTCGTATGATGCAAATCATCCGAGCAACTCGCATCTGAGGGGGCAGGTCATTTTGTGGTCGGATGGAGGAAGAGCGACGTGGTATCACGCAATATATATGCGGCCTGGGAATTCCAGACACAGCTCAATGTGGAACATAGGGACTCGAGTCCCGTGTTCACAGTGCAACGGGGTGATTCGAATATGGCATAATCCTCACCCTTAAGGCAGCCCTGTGCTTGCCGGGTACCTCCCAGAAGGTGATACGGTCAGCGCTGCGCCCACAATGCCGCTCAAGTAGTCCCCACCCCTAATGCCGATGGCGCCCACCGCAGAAATAGTGTGCATAATAAAAGGGCGTGCCCAGCTAGAGGGACCAGGCTCCGGGGATCACCGCAACGCAGCCCTCGAAGGGTGGCGGCAGCAGTCCACATAAAGTGCAATGCTTCGGTGGGAGTTGTTGCCAGCCAGGCAGGGGCTTTACCGAATCGAACTGAAAGGGAACTTTTAGCGTTGGAGTGTGGGAAGTGTGAGGGGAGTGGGTGTTTCACCTGGGTGCCCCCGTCGCACTTGGCAGAGCATTGCCCCCAGGTGCCAGTCGTCCACACATATGTTTCACAGGCGTTGCTGTTGCAGATCTGCTGGGCGGCTGGCCTCTGCTCGGCCTCGCACAGGCTGCGTCATACGCTCCCGCCCATATTTGCCTCTCATTGACGGCCGGCGCTGCCGCAAGCAACGGCCAGGAGATAACAAATCCGCTGAAACACATTGTGACTGAGCTAGGTCAGGGCGTTCCATCGGCAAGGGCCCTTTTGGAAGAACGCTGTATGGGCGACTGGGGAGGTGCATCCACCTTTCATAGTACGTGTCAACCGGGCTGCCGGAAGAGTCCACACACACCACTTCGCGGGTTTGGACGCCGCCACCGCAGGTAACGTTGCACCGGCTCCATGAGGCGTACTTCCAGTAGTTCTCTGAGCAGGCCTCCTCGTTGCACACTTGTGACTGGTAGAGCCCAAGGCTGTCCCCTGCCGCCACTAGCAGGTCTGTCTCCGCTTGCGTTGCGCCCTCGCAGCTGCTCGTTGCTGTCGCCACGGGGGTGCCCACATTACCGCCCTCCAGGCACTGTCCCCCCAAACCCCCCCAAACCCACCTCACACTCATATCATACAGGGACCTGTTTAAGACCCCCTCTGCCCGGTCGCGTGAGCGCATAAAGAGGCCAGGCGCCGCCTCCAGCGAGTGTGACTGCTCGCCGTCCATGCAGGTGAGGATGGCAAGGGGCTGGGCACCTGCAGCGTGCGCGACTGCTTCCCGCCCCCGCAGGTGAGGCTGCAATCGGACCATGCGCCGTAGGAGACCTCGTAGGAGGGGCAGTCGAGGGTGTTGCAGCTCTCCTGGAGCTGCGGCTTGACCTCCACGCAGAGGCCGCTGTCCACCAGCGTGAAGGTGCGCGTGTCCACACAATCCACGGAGCGCGAGCGCACTCCGCCCCCACACTCAGCTGCGGCAAACCTCCCCGACCCGCCCCGCCACCTTTCACCAAACAAGAGCCACAGGTCCATGCTGCTGCTGAAGACTGCGGCTGTAGCAAGCTAAGTGTTTTGGGGGGGCAGGGGTGTCCAGACTTATGATTCACCCATAGGCGTGTGTCCTTTGTGCCGGAGGCCCCAAAAAGGCTGGAGGCTGCCTGATCACCTTTGGTGGCCCAGACCGAGGCATACCGCACAGATATCAAGTTCACTGGCCTAGACTGAGGCATATTGCAGATGCACCCATGCTACCAGTCTGAGCAATTCCAACAATAGCAGATGAGCGCAGCGCAAATGAAGGAGGCACCTGAGCAGGCCTTCCATGCCGAAGCGCTCCAAGCGTTGTAATTAGGGGGTGGGGATGGGGGGATGGGGGTTGGAGCTGGAAGGGCGGGCGGGGAGGAGGAGGCGAGGGCGGGGGCGGTGAGAGAATGACATTCGGGGAGAGGCGGTGGCCTTGGAGGTGGTGGGCTCGGCGGGGGCGGTGATGGGGGATTACGGGGTGCTCGAGGTGGGGGCTTTGGTGGAGGTGGGCTAGGTGGCGGGAGCACGCTTTGGTACCGGTGCGGGGATGCGAGTGTTGCGATGGCGCGGCTGTCTGGTGGCGGTGAAGGAGGAGGTGCGGGTGGTGGCAGGGATGGGGAAGGAGGGGAGGGGGATGGTGGGGAGGGGAGCGTAGAGGCTGCAGTCGATAGTGTCGATGACATCCGGGACATCTCCGAAGAGCTCCACCTAGCTCAACCCCACCACTCACCCCCGCTTCCCCCGGCATGATCAACATTATATATTACACGAAGGAACCACAAACTTCGGGCAGAGCCCTAACGGCATCACCACTTCACAGTTCACTCAGGAGCCTATACTGAAATGAGCCATCTTATGTTTAGATTTGAATTTGGCTCAAGTGTAAGCGTCGACTTATCAAGTTCAACTTATTGATTCAAATTATTGATACAATGAAGAATCGACGATCCTATCGAAACAAATGCGTATGCTTCGGCCTCTGATACGTAATTATGGTGTAAAATGGCGGGAAGTCCTTACCACAAGCTAAAAATGTCGTCTCAGTGTTAAGGGAAAAATCATGAAGTGTTGGGTAGCGCTCAAGATATCAAGTTTTAAACCACTTGAGCATTACAGCAGGAACATAAACATTCATAAATCACAGTGCTGAGGTGTCGCTGCAAAGCATTAGGCCCTACAATCTCGCTTTACTCTAGCCGTGCTCTTTCTTATATGGATAGGTATCCTAAATATTTTACAGTGCAATCTCACATATCGGGGGGCATTATGTCAATTTAGGGAGTGATTCTAGTGTGCATCGGGATGCATGATATCCAAACTGCATCCATAGCAATCGAATACATCCTAACTACACACACACTAATACACGCACTAATACACACCAAGACATGTGTTGGGTTTGAATGTACCCAAACACAAAACTGTCCAGCAGAATTGAAGTTCTCGTGCGTTTCAGAACGCGAGACTCTCAATCAAAATTCAGAACGCGAATATGAGTTCTGATCCCGACGTTCAAGGTTTGATGTTGAGAACTCACGAGATAACAATGGGTCAACATCATGCGTTTTGGGTTTGGGTTTTGGTACAATCAAACCCAAACCCAAAACACATGATGTTGACCCACTGTTGTCTCGCGAGTTCTCAACATCAAACCTGGAACGTCGGGATTAAAACTCATATTCGCGTTATGACTTTTTATTGAGAGCCTCGCGTGCTGAAACGAACAAAAACTTCAATTCTGCTGGACAGGTTTGGGTTTGGGTACATTCAAACCCAAACCCAAAACATTACTTGTATAATCTTGTACCTATCCAAGATACTCGACCAACACCTTTGTGCGCTTGGATCCTAAGTTTTAAATTGGATCCTATTTAAAATACTAACGAAAATTGCGGTGTGAAAGGCTGTGATAGATTTGTACTCGATGTCGGCCTGACCACCTATTACATGATGGACCCGTTAGTCTTTATTATTTTGGACCGTTACGTGCGAAATGCTGCTCATTAGAGTGGTTTTGTGTCGTGTTGGTATGCATCGATATGTATTAGGGTGCATTAGAACTGTTAGTTAACACTGATCAAATACTCTATCGCGTGTTTAAATGTGGGAAGCGATATCATGCGCGGCTAGTATGTATTGGTGTGTAGTTAGGGTGTATAAGTACGTGTATTAGTGCGTGTGTAGTTAGGATGTATCTGATTGCTGCGGATGCAATTCGGAGATTATGCATCTCAATGCACACTAGATTCACTCCCTAAATTGACATAATGCCCCCTGATATGTGAGATTGCAAACTCTAAAATGTTTAGGATACCTATCCATATCAGAGTACGACTAGGGTACCCCTAGTGTACACAAAAACTGTAGTGAGGGTGTAGCACAGTCGTTTTGAGCGACCGCAACTTGACGCAGTAAAACGCTTGAGCATTCAGCCAGAATAATACGGGAGACACTCTGTGCAGCTATATGGTGAGGCAGTATACACCATTGATGCATGTCCCAACACACTTTTTAGCATACGGTTCCTCTCTTACAGTACAAATAGTGGAAGAATATGGGACGGACAGATCATCTCTCATTGGGCGCCTCGCGGATGGGGAATCTTGGAAGATCGGAAGAGAGTCCCCCCGGCTCTGAAGGAATTGCGTCGCCCAGTGCGCATCCCATCTTGCACAGGCCACTGCACCCAGCAAAGTGCGGTCTCTGGGAGCAGGAGGCGAGGCGCACCTTTTCCGCGGGAGACAGATTGCAGAACCAATACACCGTGTCCACCGAAGCCACGGAGCTCGACGAGCGCAACGTCGTTGCTACCTCGTTGTTTTCTTCGGCCTGCCTCACCCATGTCCGCACCGCGCCCTGAGCGTCGATGTGGGCCCCTGGCCTACGCTCCGGTCCACTGCCATCTGCCGCCCGCAAGGATGCTAGCGCCCAAGCTCTGTGCACGGCGCGGCCGGTCCGCGAGAGCTTAGCAATGTGTTATGATGCGGTCGTGGGGCGCTTCGGGGTGCACCGATGTTTCGAGGTTGACCGACTGGAGGCTAGCGAATCCTGTGCTCGCGCCGCTCGACAACAGCGTCGCCTCCACCCCCGTGGCATCCTCCACACTCACCATCATCCGCAGGTGATCTTCGGTAATCGCCTGATTACCTGCGCCCAGTGAAACATAACAGCACCCCTCCGCACCCCTAACGCCCGCACAGGGATCGCAAGTGGCGGCGCACCTAGATAGCCTAGACGCCGACGCTCTCCGTGACGTGGCGCCACACAAGGTGGCCCGCAGGGCACTGGGCGGCGCACCTAGATAGCTCTGGACGCCGGCGCTCTCCGTGACGTGGCGCCACACAAGGTGGCCCGCAGGGCACTGGGCGGCGCACCTAGATAGCTCTGGACGCCGGCGCTCTCCGTGACGTGGCGCCACACAAGCTGGCCCGCAGGGCACTGGGCGGCGCACCTAGATAGCTCTGGACGCCGGCGCTCTCCATGACGTGGTACCATACGAGATGGACAGGCTGCTGAGTGCCCCAGATGAAGGATTTGCTCTGCGAAAAGTCCACCTTGGCCTCACCGCTGCGCTCCACGTGGTACGTGTATGGCTCGATGGTTCCCCTGCGCGCCGCGCCCCCTCGCACCCCACGCTAATCGCGCATGCCTCCCGTTCTGCGCCAAAAACTCGCTGTCTCACAGCAAGTCGCACCAAAATCGTCAACAAGAAACTCGCCTTACTGGACAGAAAGGAGCCTTGCGCCTTCCTCTGGCTGCCGGGCCGCAATGTAGGGGGCTGCCGGGGAGCCCTGCGCCTTCCTCTGGCTGCCGGGCCGCAATGTAGGGGGCTGCCGGGGAGCCCTGCGCCTTCCTCTGGCTGCCGGGCCGCAATGTAGGGGCTGCCGGGGAGCGTGGGCGCACTCATTCAAACGCGACACCTCCGCGATTCCGGTCCCGAAGTTGCAGTACAAGGAGAAGCCATCCACGCTGCCGCTCGCGCCCGCTCGCGACCTTGCGCGCGGGGAGCCGCCGATGAGTGCACGCTTCTTGCTGTTGCGATGTTGCGTCGTCGCTTGCGCCTGCGGATGGGCAGCGTGCCCGCTCGTGGACCGGGGGGACCTCTCCGGGCCAGGACCTCTCCGGCTCTCCTGCAGCAAAAGGGGGCATTCCAGTGTCGGCGCGCGTGCACAGCAACGACGTGGCATGCCACGTGTGTCTCAGGCTGTTTCGTGGACTTTGAGTTGGCCATAGTGTGGGTCACCTGATTTGTAGAGGAGCCTGTTGTACGCAACAAACGCTTTTGGGGTTGATCCTTGCCGTTGTCACCATAATCGCCGTTGTCACCATAATCGCCGTTGTCACCATAATCGCCGTTGTCACCATAATCGAAACTCCCAAACAAGTCCGTCTCCGAGGACGAGTCCGAGTCCGTCTCCGAGGACGAGTCCGTGTCTGAGTCCGATGAGGACGAGTCCGTGTCTGAGTCCGATGAGGACGAGTCCGAGTCTGAGTCCGATGAGGACGAGTCCGAGTCTGAGTCCGATGACGACGAGTCCGAGTCCGAGTCCGATGACGACGAGTCCGATTCCGAGTCCGATGAGGACGAGTCCGAGTCCGAGTCGGATGATGAAGACGAGTCCGTGTCCGAGTCCGATGATGAGGACGAGTCCGAGTCCGAGTCCGATGATGAGGACGAGTCCGAGTCCGAGTCCGATGAGGACGAGTCCGAGTCCGAGTCCGATGAGGACGAGTCCAAGTCCGAGTCCGAGCCCGATGAGGACGAGTCCGAGTCCGAGTCCGATGAGGACGAATCCGAATCCGAGCCCGATGAGGACGAGTCCGAGTCCGAGCCCGAGCCCGATGAGACGGGTCCGAGTCCGAGTCCGGGCGATGACGAGTCCGAGTCCGAGCCCGATGAGGACGAATCCGAGTCCGATCCCGATGAGGACGAGTCCGAGTCCGAGTCCGAGCCCGATGAGGACGAGTCCAAGTCCGAGTCCGAGCCCGATGATGACGAGTCCGAGTCCGAGTCCGGTGATGATGAGGACGAGTCCGAGTCCGAGTCCGATGTTGACGAGTCCGAGTCCGAGTCCGAGCCCGATGAGGACGAGTCCGAGTCCGAGTCCGATCCCGATGAGGACGAGTCCGAGTCCGAGTCCGATGATGAATACGAGTCCAAGTCCGAGTCCGAGCCCGAATCTGAGGACGAGTCCGTGTCCTGGAGCGACTCTGAGTCGCCACCATAGGCGCTTCCCCGATCTGAGTCATCACTCAAGTCGGAATCGCTGACATAAACTGCACAGTGGAACACAGCCAGCGCTCGCTATAGAGGTCTCCACGTCTCCAAAGCGGCAGCGACACTCGAAATAACATTATTCGGGGGTAAAAATGTGCTCGTATGGGGGTTAATAAAGCAGTGCCCTGATGGGTAATATAAATTGGCGCATGGGCGGAAGTCGACGTCAGCGTGGGGAACACTACTCTCGCGTCCGAGTTCATGCGTGTGCGTGTACAAGGCATGCGGCGCAAGATTTCTCCGACAAAAATCCGGCGCTTCCTGCAGCAGTGCTGCCATTCTGAAAATCATTGAACACTCGATCCGTCATTCGCGAGCAGCACTGTTTGATGGCCGCCCTCCACGTGGAATCACTCGACTCGCTCGTTCCACTCACCGTTGCGCCTGTGAGCCGAGTCGGCAGAAAAAGGGCCGCCCTCTCGGAGGAGGAGGCCGGGGGCCGAGGCACCTTCGTAGCAGTAGCCAAAGTCGAAGCCACACGTCGAGATGTCGCAGATCAGGTCGCACTCCTCATTCAGCAGCTGGTCTTCTTGGCAGCCTTGCTGCAGACATGCCAGGCAGTCCCCGCTGTCGTAGCTGCACTCCGCAATGTAGCACGCCGGGTCGCAGTAGTCGTCGCCCTGCCAGTTGGCGGGGCACCCCGCCTCGCTGCACGCTGGGGCATTGCTGTCGTCAACTTCGTCGTTAAAATAGTACCCTGTTCCCAAGACCCAAGACCCTTGAGCTCCCGACAGCGGATGTCAAAACCATGCTCGCCACAAAGTGAGAAAATACTACCTATGGGGATATGGCTCTGGACGGGGCGCACGCCCGTGCTACCTCTTGCGGGCAACCCGGGCCTAAGCGCTCCTCTGGGGGGCTGCCCTGATGAACGTAATCTGTCTTGACGGGTGCCCATTTACACCCACTGCATCACATGCTTATATGCCAGGAAAAGAACCACGGCAGGATGGTCCCCACTGGTGACGTGGCGGGACCGCTGGGGCGGGACGGGCGCAATCACCGTCGTCCGAGCAGCCGTAGGTGAACTCCTCGCAGGCCGCCACATCGCACGCCTCTGGGCAGCCCCAGTCTGCGAGCATCTCCGCCGTGCACGCTCCCGCCACGCAGTCTGCCAGGGCGGAGCCTGCGCAGTCCCCGGAGTCGTACGCGCACTCCGCCACGTAGCACTGGATATCGCACCAATCGTCCCCCTGCCAGAATGTGGGGCACCCGACTGCAGTGCACGCGGGGTCGTTGGAGTCCTCCACTTCAGCATCCGAGTCTGAATCTTCCACTGAGGATTGCATCCCGCAACGCCCCTCCCCATACCATGTACGGTCACATCGTCATCGCCACTGAGCACAGTACTGAGGAGTGCCGCGAGGCACAGCTTCGCAACGTTGTCAGGAAGGACGACCGTGATGTGGTTGGCAGATGGCGGTGCACTTCTCTATCTACCGAGACCAGTCGCGGCACTCACAAATAATTGCACTCGCTCGCTGACGTGGCCGAAATCCTGCCCCGTTGTTGCATGATTGCTGATTCTGAATTTCCTTCCGGCAGTTCGGCGGGACACTGGGTAGAAACGGAGGAAAAGCGCGGATTGGAGGAACGGACCGTGACAGTCGCCACGATCATACTCGCACTCCTCGATCTCACAAACCTCGTCGCAGTACCCATCTCCTTGCCAAAAGGCGGGGCATCCCGCCGCCGTGCACTCCGCGTCGTTTGTGTCCGCGTCCACGCCCCCGGCCTCTTCTCCTGCCCACGACAGCCTCACATAAGGAAATTCACTACTACCTCGCTGCACTTGTCGGGGCCCCTGGACATGCTGGAACATTGCCCTATATATTCAAACATATGCTGGAACATCGCCCTATATATTCAAACATATGCTGGAACATCGCCCTATAATTATAGTCATGCTGGAACATCGCCCTATATATTCAAACAAATGCAAAAAGGTCGCAAACAAGCCGGCATCACTTTAGTCAAGCGTCGCCTGCCTCCTCACTGCGAGGCCAGTCCAGGTCAGTCCAACGCCTGCCAGGTGGCAAGCGGAATGGACGCAGTAGAGGGCTCGCGGAAAGGGGTCACAGAGACGCAGGCGGGTGGACTGATTTCATTCGGGTATGATCCGCCTGCAGCTGACAACCGCGCAATGCGACGCACTTCAAACGTAGCGAAGTGGCTCGAATGCCTCTACAAAGGAAAGGGAGCCCTCCAGCTGGCGGCGCAGAGCCGCGCAGAGTCGGCCTGAGCCATCCAGAGTCGCGCCGCGAGCCGTGCAGCCGCGGCCAGGCGGAAGCGCGGGCGCACCGCAGTCTCCAAAGTCCGAGTGGCAGGCAGGATTGTCGCAGGCGCTATCGCATGCGCCGTCGCCTGCAGCACCCGCACCCGCCTCACCCCCGCCGCGCGCCTCGCCCCAGCCTCATCCTGCGCCCGTGCTTGCGTGCGCAAAGACCATCCAAATCGGCGTTCTGGAAGCAGGCTGCCCTGGGCCAGCGCCGCACATATCCGCACTCCCCCCGGAACCCGGGCGCTCGCCATCCTCCGGGTCCTAGTCTCATCGCTCACGCCTGCCCCCAAGTCTTCCGCAGCGCACCCCCAACTCCAGTGCTGCCCCATCCCTAGACTAGACCTTGTCCCATATTTAACACTATGCAGCCCTGTATACCCCTGGATTAAGACCTGCCGGGTGTTCATGAGCAAAGCTCGAAGCCAGCAGGCCTTGCCCTTGCAGCAGCGCGGATGGGCCGATGTCGTGACTGTGAGTGCTGCGCCTGCTTGAAAGCTCTCTTGTCCTCGACACCCCCCACGTGAATACCCCGCTTAGGCCCGGCCGTTCCCGAGCTCCCGAGCAGCTCACCGAGTTTCGCCACGTCGCAGCCCTCCACGAGGCAGGCCTCACAGTCGCCGCTGTCCTGGTCACACGCGGAGTTTAGGCACAGGCTGTCGCACCAACCGTCGCCTTGCCAGCTGGCAGGGCATCCCGCGGCGCTGCACCCCGGGTCGTTGCTGTCCTCTGCAGGCCGCGCCCGCCCGCCCCCTTCACCTGAGCCCCGACTTGTGATCCGGCCCCTTGTCAACACTCCATCATTGAGGCTGCCGTCCAGGGCACCCGGGCGCGGCGTGACTGTCGACTGCCCCAGGTTCAGTGGCTCTTACATGATCGACAATCGGCGGCCCGCAGCCGTACAAAGGCGGCCTGGGGTGTACAAGTGCCGCCCGCAGTCCCCCGGCGCCGCACACATCCGCAGCGAAAGATGGGCTGCGTGCTGCACCGCAACTTCTGGATGACCATCGCGAAATGGGCCGGCCTGCGGCAGTGGCATGCGAGGGCCGGGGGGCACATGGCTGGTTCAGGGGACTCCAGGTTAGACGGCCCAGCTTGGTTGGGAAGAGGGGGCTGCCTGGAGTGTAGTCGGAGTCAAACTCCCCAGCCTCGGCCGCGCTGTAGTTGTATAAGTACACCAAGTCGCAGTCTGTGGCTGTCGCACTTTCCGCCTGACATATGCACAGTTCAGGCGGGTGGGCGGAAGGGGGAAGGGGGCAGGGGGTTGGGGTGGAGAAATCGCGATGAACAGCCGAACCCGGAGAGCACACCAAGAAGTCCCAAACGAACCGGATGCTGCACATGAAAGTCTGTGTGAAAAGCAGGGTGCTGCGTGGGGGTGATAGGCGGGGGGCAATTGGGCAGAACTGGCGAAGCTGCGAGCGCGTGATGCGGCATCGGGGAGAGCATCCGTGCGCACTGCACGGCACCAGCATGCACCAGCGGTGTGCGTTGATCACTTGGCAGCTGGGAGCGCACCGCAGTGCATCGCACGGCTGCGGTGTGCGTCACTTGGCAGCTGGGAGCGCACCGCGGTGTATCGTACGGCTGCGGTGTACGTCACCAACTCCTCATCCACGATACCGTCATTGTTCAGATCCGCATATCTGTACTCCTGGTGAGTGAACACCGGTGCAAAGACGGTGCCCGAAGGGAGAGGGGAGTTTGCGTCCTCGATGTAGGTGTCAGAGAGTCCGATGACCACCCCTTCGTGCTCTCCGGTGACCTGGAGCAACGGGTGTATGGGTGGGTGCATGGGGGTCCATATCCCTCATCTTGTGGGATTCACACCCTTCACGCCCCCCCTCTGCTGGGGGGCGGCAGCTGTCAGCCCCTAGGGGAGAAACACATCGTTCGGCCCTCTGTCGACCCGGAGCAATGATTGTTCGAGATCTGCTCACAGGGGCATGCCGACCAACCGCGTCGGTAGGAGATATCCTCTCTCTGTCTGACCTCCACTGCTCCACATTCATGCAACCACCAACCGAGCGCTGCAAATACTATTGCATTGTACCGGAATGCAAGTGCTCAAGTGCTCCATCTTGATGAGCACAAGCATACAAGTTACGTTGGCAGCCAGCGTGAGGAGTGATGATTATTGGACTGACTTTGAGTGAGTTCCTGAGCTTCATCACCTGCGTTGACTTAAATACCACCAGACAGCCAAATCGGAGCCAAGTATCCGTGCCAGGAAAGGTGTTTGCTTACTTTCTGCTTATTTCAGAGTACACAAGTCACCAAATAACAGAATGTCTGCACAGCCGGCCATCACCTAGCTGGGACACTGGCGCTGGATCACCTAGGTAGTGGGCATTTTCCATCACCTACTTGAAGCGAACAAGCTTGCCACATTCACAGCACTCAAACGCATTCTTTCTGAGGCTGAGGAAGGCTCGATGCATCAATCTCACCTTGGGGGAGTGAGGGAGGCTCGACGCATCAATTTCGCCTTTGGGGGGTGGGGGGGCTGAGGGAGGCTGGGTGCATCGAACCTGCTTTTTTGGGGTTTTTTGGGGGTTCGTGATAAATTCAAAAAGCGGTCAAAAGTGCCACCAAAAATCAACCAAAGAAAATAAGACAAAATGAGCCTTCAACTTGGGTGAGCGAGGAACTCACTCGCGTGACACCATCGGAAGGGTAGGTCAGGGCAGCGTCAGTGCTCGACTGCATCACCGTCTGCCCAGTGCTTGTGTCGTCGTACCCAAACACCACCGTTGCCGAGCTCACATAGGGGCTATCCACGTCCCCAATAAGCCGGTAGAACCCCGGCCAGTCACTGCCATAGACGTCCTCAATCCAGGACCCTGCGCGCGGTCGCGGGAAATAAGAACAAAGGGCGCGCAGGCCGAAGGCAAATCAGCGACACGCCGGGGCTGGATGCATGGGAGACAATTCCACTCAGTCAGGATAAGCCTACAGCCGCACAAAGCGAAGCACGCCACAGTTGCGGGGCAGAGCCAAGCACGCATTATGTCACAGGACAAATCGAAGGTCATACTAATTGGATCAGCCAACACCAGTCACTGGCCAGTGCTCACAACGACTGAGGGGCACCCAAGCATACTCTTCTATTTGATGATGTCACAAGCATGCTGTACTATGCGTGGAAAGGGAGAGCCGAGAGGGAGGTAAACTGCTCATGCACAGGGAAGAGGCTATAATCATGGGCTCTTTTCCCTCTCACTTATCAGAATGCGGTCACACTCCATTATAGCCCTCTAGGATACCGTTGCAGCAGGGTGGATGCTGGGGGCGCACCGCTGATGGTGAGGGACTCCATGGAGGCTGTGCTGGGGTTGAAATTGAGGTCTGAATCAGGGTAAGGAGGAGGCTTCGGGGAGGGGGGCGGGGGTCGCGGTGGCGGAGGCTTAGATGCTGTCTCGCCAGGCGATAAGATCGGAGAGGGTGGAGGTGGGCGAGGTGGGGGGGGTGACGGGTTTCTGGCGGGATCGGGCAGAGCGGTGCAGCCGCTTCGACACTGCAGCCCGCGCCGCCTCGCTCTCAACCCCTCCTCACCATGCACGCCCGATCCACGCCCCGAGCAGGCTCAGCAAGAACCCAAGCGGGACCCGAGTCTCACTGCAGCTAAATTGGCAGGCAGTGGAAAAGGTTGAGTTAGCGGGTTCGCCGCGCAAGAAGTTGGGCGATGACGGCGCGAGCCACTGGAATGGATGTCAAGGTCTTGGTAACGCTTGGGAGGGCGATGACGGCGCGAGCCACTAGAATGGATGTCAAGGTCTTGGCTAGGAGCGACGGGGCGCAAGCCACTGAATGGGGTCTTGGTAACGCAGAGGGCGATGACGGGCGCAAGCCACTGGAATGGATGTCAAGGTCTTGGTAACGCTTGGGAGCGATGACGGCGCAAGCCACTGGAATGGATGTCAAGGTCTTGGTAACGCTTGGGAGGGCGATGACGCGGCGCGAGCCACTGTAATGGATGTCAAGGTCTTGGTAACGCTTGGGAGCGATGACAGGCGAGCCACTGTAATGGATATCAAGTCTTAAGCTTTCAGGCGATCGCGTGAGCCACTGGAATGGAGTCAAGGTCTTGGTAACGCTTGGGAGGGCGATGACGGCGCGAGCCACTGGAATGGATGTCAAGGTCTTGGTAACGCTTGGGAGGGCGATGACGGCGCAAGCCACTGGAATGGATGTCAAGGTCTTGGTAACGCTTGGGAGGCGATGAGGCGTGAGCCACTGGAATGGAGTCAAGGTCTTGGTAGCCGCTTGGGAGGGCGATGACGGCGCGAGCCACTGGATGAATGTCAGGTCTTGGTAGCGCTTGGGAGGGCGACGGGCGAGCCAGCGGAATGGATGTCAAGGTCTTGTAACGCTTGGGAGGGCGATGACGGCGCGAGCCACTGGAATGGATGTCAAGGT
Organism: Cymbomonas tetramitiformis; assembly: GCA_001247695.2. Taxonomy (NCBI): domain Eukaryota; kingdom Viridiplantae; phylum Chlorophyta; class Pyramimonadophyceae; order Pyramimonadales; family Pyramimonadaceae; genus Cymbomonas; species Cymbomonas tetramitiformis. Next base: position 20,402 of record LGRX02005611.1, read on the forward strand.
CTTGTGCGCTTGGGAGGCGATGACGGCGCGAGCCACTGAATGGATGTCAAGGTCTTGGTAACGCTTGGGAGGGCGACGAGGGCGCGAGCCACTGGAATGGATGTCAAAGTCTTGGTAACGCTTGGGAGGGCGATGACGGCGCGAGCGATCGGGATGGAGGCTTGCGCCTTTGCAAGGGAGGCCACTCGGAGGCGACGCCAGAAATAGCTATGCGGAGTGCTCGCAGTACCATTGCCACCCCATGGCGCTGCGAGCAACGCCCTGCTGTGAAGCACAGCTGTGGACATCACTGCGCCAATCGTAGGCTGAGATGTGCCTGACGCCTGGCATGCGGCTCACAGAGTAGATGACCGCCAATCAGCGGCTATAGGCAGGGCTGTCACCGTGGCTGCTGCCGCGTAGTACTTTTGGAGGAAGACGAGCCAGATGGTGATGCTGTCCATCTGGCCGAAGGGCGGCGTGATCACCGACCACTCGGCATCGATGGTGTCCATGTCCGCGGCGGTCTTGGGGAAGTAGATGGCCATGCCCGTGTTCCCCGGTTCCTCTGGCGGCGCCGTATGGTGCACCACCATCTCCTGATACGCCTTCAACGCCGACTGTACAAGGGCCTGTACCCAAAACGAAGGACCCCCTCGCAAGAACCCTGACCATCAGTTTTAGACCCTTCACCAAACATGTGCCGGGACGATTATGCCAGCGACATGGACCCTGCTTCAGATGCCCGTCTCGAAACTTATGGGACTGATGGACGTTGCCTTTGGAAAACCGCCAACTTTGGCATCGCGCACCAATCTCAGGCCCGCCTGACCCACCCGGCCAAACCAGCAAGCCACTGCCCTTCTGCCAGTTTCTCCTCCGCGGCTCTTGAGGCGCCGCCTAAGCCGAAGATGACTGAGAGCGTCTGCGTTCAGCAGTGGGGCGTCGAAGCCGGAGATGACTGAGAGTGTCTGCGTTCAGCAGTGGGGCGTCGAAGCCGGAGATGACTGAGAGTGTCTGCGTTCAGCAGTGGGGCGTCGAAGCCGGAGATGAAGCCGAGGAGAGTGTCGCGTTCTGGGCGTTGACTGAGCGTCTGAGTTCAGCAGTGGGCGCCGAGCCGGAGATGACTGAGAGCGTCTGCGTTCAGCAGTGGGCGCCGAAGCCGGAGATGACCGGGCGTGCGTTCAGCAGGGGCGCAAGCGAATGCGTCGGAGATTGACTGAGCGTCTGCGTTCAGCAGTGGGGCGCCGAGAGGAGAATGACTGGAGCGTCTGAGTTCAGCAGTGGGGCGCCGAAGCCTGTGCATCTCGCCATTGTGCGAGACCTCGCACTTGTGCGGCGGCTTACCCACCTGAACGCGAGGGATATCCCCCATGTTCAATTGTAGCTGGTGCAGCAGCGTCCCGAGGTCGATGCCTGGTTGTTGCCGTTCCCACTCCATGGCAACCATTCCACTGGATGACCGCACCTGCTCGGTCGACTCTCCCCCCCCCCGCATTGTGAGCGTGTGTCGCAGGCTAAAGGTTCACATCAGCACTATCCTACCATTTCTCCTATGGCAGCTACTTGAAGTGGGCATCGTGTTGATTGGACATCCGTGCGGCACATCACAGAGTCAACATGTCTGCCTAGGTCACCCACCGAAACCGGGACGCGCGTTGGATAGTAGGGTTACCTTGGCAAGGGTGGAGTACACCGCCACTGAGTCACCGTAGGGTATTTTGTCCAGAAGGTCATTCAACTCGGTGAGTAGGAGCCGGAACGCCAACACAAAGTAATCGAATCCCTCCCGTGACACAGACGCCAAGGTCCGCGGCCTGCATGTGACAGCCCGTCAACCTCAGATCGATGGCAGCTCCACTCCTGCGGAGACTCCGTGTTGGGTAAGGAGAGGGCAGTGCATAGGCTGCGCTTCTTCAATGGGCGGGGGACATCGATTTAAGAATCCTAAGACGAACTTCGGCATGTTGCATTGGATCGTGTGATGAGCCTCCTACTACAGCAGCAGCCTACTACTGTTGTTTGAAGTGCCCACGGTGCGAGACACAAGCAGAGGGGCACTGGGCTACTCATAATGCATGACCGCGGGAAAACGGCGGTATATACTCTCTCCCTCTCTCTCTCTCTCTCTCTATATATATATATCTAGTATATATATAGTATATATATATATATAGTACATATATATAGAGAGAGAGCGAGAGAAGTACGGATTCGATGATCAGGGTAGCTTCTTACAGTGGTAACCACTTGGTCCCACCCATTCACTGATTGATCGCTTCCGTGCACAAGACAGTAGCGGTGCTTAGTAGAGAAGAGTTCCGTCCACCTGGCGACGGGTAGACGCACCGATTACTTCCGGTTTGAGTCACATACTTGTCAATGATGACCTTGGATAAATCGGCAGCCGTGATAAAAGGATCGGACACCACTGCACTGAGCGCAGTGTAGTCCCAGCCTGCATCCGGCATCACCTCAACCTTTGAATGACGCCATGATAATTATATCAAACTTTGTCACTGGCACAAGTCTCATCCATCACAATATGCTTCCACCTATGGTCAGACACTTAACCGATTCAAAGGTAGATGAATGGCCATAATGAGGTCTCTCCAGGACGTATCCTACACAGGGAGATCTCTTGTTGGCCCATGGCAAATTGCTACACATCGTCAACAAACGTTTCTGACATCTCTAGAAGAAAGTTCATTGGTTTGGCTCCCTTGATAGTGTTTGACTACATATACACCACAAAAACAATACTGTCCCATGATTCCCCTCTATTATCCAAGGCCAAAATCCAAGGCTGGGGCACAATCCAAAGGTTACAGTGTCAACAACGGAGACAGGGCCAACCCGTCTCCGTTAGCCGGGTTAGGATTCATTCCAGCCTCCGACTCCGATGGATCTATAAAATACCAGGATCTGCCCATGACCGTCCCGATCCGGAGCTTGCAAAATTCAGCCCCCGGCTCCAATGGAATCCCACAATATCTGCCCAAACCGGCTCGGTCAGCGCCTTGAAATTTCAAGCTCTGTTTTAGCTAAACCGCCAGGCCTTGGGGTTTAACTTCATACTAGTTGCTTTCAAACTGGAAGCTTTGAGGGGGCGTCATTTATTTCCAACGACGTCCACCAACAAAGGGCCCGTTTAGTCGGCCCAGGCATGCGTAATTGTGAGAAATGCCCAAATCAAGAACAAACCAAATAGAATTGTATGCTGTAATCCATCGTTTCACGTTATAAAAATACATCTCAGGCTCTGAATAACCCAACATCTGCCGTACCTTTGGCGGATCCTCCAAATCCAACCTCTGGCTCTTATTGAGCCCCAAAATGTCACGATTCGGCCTAAAGCATCTTGGTCGTATCTTAGAAAATCCAGGCTTTGGCTCGGATGGAGCCCAAAATGGCAAGTATCCACCGATCCGATGGATACGGGCAGCTCTGTTGTTAACAGTGCAAATGCCTTCGGATTCATGCAGATTGAGAACCATAGGCAACCTTTGATCGGCAATGTGACTTCCATACCTTATTCTGGCTGCTGGCGTCGGCATGCGAAGCATACAGTCATGGTTTGGGGCGCTCCTTCACCCGCATGATCGATGCTATTTTGCACAGTGTGGAGTTCCTGGAGATCCTTGAGCCTGAGAGGGGACCTCCGACTCTGGAGGACATCGAAGATCTGGAAGTAATATTCCATAACACCAGGAATGGTGTGAAATTCTTCTTGTACCCCTGTTGCATATTGACTTCAAAGAGTCTTGAGAACACCTTTATGTGTGTTATGGGCAAGAGGTGTTGCATATGAAGCTCGCCGAGGAGATAAATTTCGCTGGGACCGAGGGCCTTGTGATTGTTTCAGGGTCAGCAAGCAACGTGCTTGGCGGTACTTAGTTGTTGCCGCACAGGCGAAGGCGTTACTGCGCACAGGCTGGCACCAGTGGCGGAGGAAAACTGGTCACACGTAACTTAGGGGTCCGCATGAAAAGCTTTCAAAAACTGTATACCACCTACCAAGGTCATTTAGCAGAAACTGCACACCTTGCAGTCTTAAAGGGTGCAAAGAAGGCGGACAGGGGTGTCCGTGTATCTGGATTGAGTCGCAGCGTTGACTTAGATGTTGGATAGAGAGGAATTTCAGTGTCGTAGATCAAGATCCAACGCACTTACAAGGAGGCAACCCGTTGAAGAAAGATTCGGGTCATTTTTTTTGCTTTTCTACCCTCCAAATACAAACATCTATTCATTTGCAGTCGCCGATATATAGCAGTTTTTGTTGAAAGAAGAAGTTGTCAATCGCTATGTTGGGGCCAAATGGGGTACAGTTTGCATTGCCGTGCACATACAGGTCTCATCATGAGCAGCCCTCCAATCAACTGTCTGCTTGAAAAAGTTACTTTCCTGTCGTGTCATTGTTTGTAATGGCAATGTGTGATGGCCAATAATGTGTACTGTATATTCTGATTAAATTGAAGCCTGCGGAATTTTAGAGGTTTCTGTGCCGGTAGATCGGTCAGGTTTCCTGAGCCATCAGATCAAATTGGCAGCTGAGATTAGATCTGAAGGCGTACACACCAAACAATGTTTAGGAGTTCTGCCCGTGGGAATCCACTGCGCTGTTCTTTTGCCTACGCAAAAGAACTTCACAAGAAATTTCCTCGCGGAAAGTTCTTAGTGCGGCACACTGCAATTTTTAACCCACATGTTTACGTTATTGTGGAAGTTTTACAACCTTTGACTACTTGAAGATATGTCTGAACAAAGAGACGCGGCGAGCAACTCCAAGAAAGCGGGTCAGCAGGAAGAACCGGAAGTGCGCGAGCCAAAATCCCGGACCGAAACACTGCTAGAGCAACAGTCGGCAATGATGACGCTCATGATGCAGCAGATGAAAGACCTCCAAACACGTGCGTGTGGAGGTCGCTGAAGAAACGGCCGCAAAAGCCGTCTCTCAAGGTGGCGGAACGGCTCAGGGTGGGGACCCATAATTGGAACGACTGAAGAGACTCCCGTACGTTCCTCATATCGCAGGGAATCCGTTCCCTGCACGGCCTGCTACACTGGACACTGATATGCCCCAGATGTATGATCTTTACAACGACAAGACGTACGACGCCCTCTCCAAACGCACGAATTCTTCGATGAGATACGACAAGTTGGTGCTCGCTCCTGCGCTCTCGTACATGCACGACGCGCCCGCGTACTCCGATGAGACCTTGGACTGGCTGCAGGATGAGAAGGCTCCTCCGACGTTGGAGGAATTGGGCGAGCGCGTTTGCGCCACTCACAACACGCTTAAGGGCGTTTTCGCACTGCTGAGCAACAGATACACCATGATCCAGCTCAGAGCAGACATGAAAACGAACGCGACTTCCCACGGTGGGGCGGATGCGTTGCGTGCTAAGCTCGCTTTCATTGAGGAGAAGGTGTACGCTAGGAGCGACGGGCTGGTGACCGATTCTGTTCTCACCATGTGGTTGAAGGATTTCAACGCGACGAAGGCGAAAGGGGTGATGCAGACCCACGTCAAGGCCAGCGCCAAGGTTTCGACTTTTCGCGACCGTCAAGGAGGAAAAGGAAATGGCGCAGCGGGCGGTGGAGCTGGCAAGGGTGAAGGTGGCTGCGGCAGCGGCAAGGGAGGTAAGGAGCTTGGGCGTGGCGCCCAAGCCCAGACCTAACTCTCCGATCAGGAGGGTGTTGGATGTCTTCCGCCCCTCGGGGCGTCCAACAGAAAGAGCCCACCCTACAAGAAAGGGTGCGGAGCCGAAGGGGGGCATGGCGCACAGGTGGCGCGAACTCCGAGGTGATGGAGTGGATCAGCAGATAGAGGGGCCAAGATGCGTTGGGTCGACAAGGTGCCCCTGCCTTTCGATCATGGAGTGTCTCTGGCCGACGCCACCCCTCCACAGCTGGAGTGGATGGCCGCAGAGACCGAGAGGTGTCTCAAAACGGGCGCATGGGTGCGAGCCGGGGACGGACATGTATTTCGAGTGTTCCTGGTGCCGAAGCCGGGGACGGACAAGTGGCGTCTTGTGATGGACTTTCGCTTACTGAACGCGCATTGCGTGAAGTCGCGGTGCAAGATGGAGACCCTCAAGAAGCTCGGCTCGGCAAGCCGGACAATTGGTGCATCAGCTTCGACCTGCAGGACGGCTACCACGTTGTGGGGATCGACCCCGCCTACCAGGAGTATATGCAGTTCGATGTGCGGGGGGAGTTATTCCAGTGCGGAGCTCTTCCATCCGGATGGAACGATGCTCCTCGCATATTCGTCAAGGTCATAAAGGTGCTGGTGTAGTGCCTGCGTTCTCCTCGATCCGCGGCTAAAAAAGATCGGCGGGAGGTGCGGAAGCTGCAAAGCGGAAGCAAGGTGCGGCAACGCAGGGCAGTTCGCAGGCGCGCTGGAGGATGCGGCCGCGAGGAGTATCAGCAGGGGGCAAGGGTACTCCCTTACATGGACAACTTTCTGTTGCTGCTAAGCAGCGGGATCGAGGCGCTCAGGGCGCGCGAGTTGACATCTCGGGTATTGGTGAGACTCGGATTGAGCCGCAACGAGAAGAAGGGGCAACGGGAGCCAACGCAGCTGGTGGAGCACCTCGGGCTGGAGGTGGACCTCAAAGCGGGACAGTTCCGCGTGACATCGGCGAGGCTGCAGAAGATTCACTTGCAGCAGGCCAAGGCGCTTCTCAGCGAGGCGTCGAGGCAACGGCGGTGGCTGCCAGCGGGGAGGATTGCAGCGTTCACGGGACTATGCCAGTCCGTGTACCTGGCAGTCCCTCCGGCGAGATTGTATCTCAGGAAGCTCCACTTCGTGCTGACCACCAAGCATGGATGGGGCGCGAAGGTGAAGCTGGCACGGCAGGCGTGGAGCGATATCGAGTGGTGGCTCAGGCTGCCAGCTCAGAGCTGGTGGAACGGTCGCAAGATCTGGCAAAGGTGCACACCGACGCCTCTCTGTTTGCGTGGGGCGGGGTGCTAAACCTCAAGCACGCTGCAAGAGGCTTTTGGTCCGACGAGCTACAGCACCTCCACATCACGCACCTGGAGCTGGAGGCGGTATTCAAGACTTTGCAATCCTTTCTGAGAGAGCTCACCGCAAGGTGGTGCGCCTCTACTGCGACAACCAGGCGGTGGTGGCCATGCTCTCGCACTTCACCTCACGCAACCCGGAGCTGATGCGGCGGATGCGGAGGTTGTGGATCCTGCTGGACTTAAACGACATCGAGCTCTAGGCGAGGTACATCAGGAGGAGGCAAACGAGCGAGCCACAGCCTGTCCAGGGACGACAAGGACCTCGACAACTGGAGGCTGAACCGCAGGTGGTTCCATTGGGCAGAGAGGGAATGGCACCGGCACACCGTGGACCGGTTCGCCTCAGAGCTCTCCGCCCAGCTGCCGTGGTACTACAGGCAATGGCACAACCCGGGATGCGAGGGAGTGGACTCTTTGGCCTACTCCTGGCTAGGAGAGGTCAACTGGGTAAACCCGCCGCGGTCCCTCCTCGACGAGGTGGCGCACAAGCTGCGGGAAGAGGGGTGCGCAGCCACGCACGGTGGTGGCGCCCTATCTACTGGCCTGGGCAGATGTGGTTCCAGCAGCTGGAGCAGTGTTACCACCGGATCTTGTCCGACACTGCCAAGTTAGCTCGATGTTGGTGTGTCGTAGTCGGTGTCAGGGCCGGTGCAAGCCTTCAGATTGCCTTGCCAGTGTCGGTGCAACTCGTTTTTCAACCGGTGTAGAACCCGCTGGTGTCAATGCAGGTGCTCTGGCTGGATCCGATTATACGGATCGCTGCAGTGTAGCGGGAAAATCGACGGTGTCGACGAAATGATCCGACACCGGTTTTGACACTGAGCTGGAGGCCATGGTCGACGAGATGGGGATCCTGCCGTGAGGCAGGTACCTCTTTACTCCCAGCAGGCTCGGGGGGTCTGAGCTGCTCTGGGCCTCCAGATGGGATGCCATCATGTTCCGCATTTCCGCCTCCCGGTGAGCCATTACCTGCAGGATGGGAGGCGGGCAGCCGGGCACACCCCGCGGGCGGGATTGATGCAGGGCTGCAAGGTGAAGGTGTATTGGCAGTTGGATGATGCCTGGTACACGGGCACGGTGGACGACACGGGGTCGGACGGCAGGACCCACATTGCCTACGAGGATGGTGATGAGGAGCGCTTGGACATGACCAAGGAGCTATTCGAGGTGGTCCCAGCAGCAGTGCAGGAGGTGAGCGACTAGGATGTGGCGCGTCAGGAGCGATGGAGGGGTGAGCTGGGCAGCAGCTCCGTCCCTCACGGAGCTGGCGGTGCAGATGCAGTGGGCGGCGCTGGGCAGCAAGACGGTGGCCAACTACCGGCCAAAGGCTCGTGCCTTCATGACGTTCTGTGAGACGGAGGGCAGGGAGTGGCTCCCGGCAACGGAGGCCACGGTGAGGCTGTACATTGCCCACATGTTGGACAAGGGCACAGTGCAAGCGTCCAACATGCAAACCCTTACCTCTCCGTCATCAGCAACCACCACGAGGCCATGGGTCTCCCGGGCCTGCAAAGGGCCGGTCGGTCTCCAGAGCGGTGAAGGGCATGTCCAGCCTGCAGGTGCAGGCAGCTGATGCGGCAGGTGAGGAGCGGAGTGTGCGGACCTGGCTATCTACCGGCCAGGCATGTCTCAGCGGTGCATACGCACGGGCTGGGGCTGGAGCCGGTGGGCAGGGCAGCTACGGAGCTGCTCAGGGCGTGCACCTACGTGGTGTTTGCCTTTGTCACCTTCGGCCGGCCGGACACGGGCGTGTCCATGCAGCGGGAGCACATCAGCATCACAGGTGACGAGGGCTCCGTGGTTCTCCACAAGGAGAAGGGCAGGGGGCATGTGCGACTCAAAAGGCGGCTCACCATCCCCGCAGCGGGGGTGGCAGGGCTGGTGGAGCTCCTGCGGCATTGGGAGCAGGTAAGGGATGCTAGTTGGGGGCAGAGCCCGGCAGGCGGCCTTATAGAGCAGGGCAGCTACTGGAGGCTGCCGTGGGAGCGGGGCAAGCTCCAGTCGGCGCAAGCTAATGGCTGGGTGCAGTTGGCATTGGCTGGGTAAGGCTGGGGTGTGTCCCTCAGGGGGAGCACTTCTCTGGACACAACACCCGCAAGGGGGCTTGTATCTGTGCCAGGGCGGTTGGCACGGCGCTTGAGAGATGCTGCTTCCTTGACGGCTGGTCTCAGCTGTCCTCCGCTATCCACTCCTACATCGACCCTACAGCTGTTGCAGACCAGCACATTAGGAAGTACTTCGGGTAGACCACTCCGAGATGGCGGCAGCAGCAGCCTGGCACAGGGCAGTGTGCCAAATGATCTCTGTGACATGGCAATGAGATGTGAAGAGCGGAAGAAATGGTTAAATTGGAGCCTGTGGAATTTTGGAGGTTTCTGTGCCGGTAGATTGGTCAGGGTTTCCTGAGCCGTTAGATCAAATCGGCAGCTGAGATTATATCTGAAGGCATACACACCAAACAATATTTAGGAGTTCCGCCCGTGGGAATCCGCTGCTCTGTTCTTTTGCCTACCGTACCCACCCAACCCAGAGGACTCTGGACATTTTGCTTTAGAAGCCGTGCATCAGCCTAAAAAGCATGTGAAGCTGTGAATCAACCTAGAAAAGACATTCCAAAAAGATATTTCCTCTCACACACTTAAATGCATGTAAGAAGAAAGATATTTTTAATGAAATGCTATGCAGTGTGCCTGTTAGCAATGAAATGTGAAGAGCAAAAGAAATTGCTTAGTCTCAACTGCTTTGGATTTCTTTTGAGCGGCAACGTTACGTGATAGTTTTCTTCATCAAAACTCAGAACCGCGTCACAGATGCCCATGCATTCCATCCCCTCCATTGCATCACTGCACAATACCGCAATAATATCGGATGGTCTTCCATTTCCGATAGTCTTTGAAGTAAGGTGAAAACACTGCGCACACGCACCGTCGAAGGGCTCGAGATCCTCGCTGGCAATAAAGTAATGTGAAAACTTTGCCAGGTTCGCGGCCACTGTGTAGTGCTGCATGAGGCAGGAGTCAAAGCCCAGGAAGTCCAGGCGCTCCAGTGAAGCTGCTTTTAGCCCTTCCTGTGTGCATCAGAATAAGATCAAATGAGAATTGTCTACCCAAAAATATATGATATTCTTCTCAACCGTACACGCACATTTATTACCCCACTTAAATCTGTCCGAGCTCAGTTGCACTTCAAGGATCTTCAATTTGTTTTCCTAGATTGTTAGTTCATAGATATGTGCGTTATTTATGCGTTAACTGGATGAGCTATCCGTATATCTGGATGAGATATCCGTAACAATGGATGCATGACTGGGCTCGCATAGAACTTCATTGTTCCCGGTACAATCAATTGATGGGAACCTATCGCAATCAATGCTCGAAAGGCAATTGAAAATTTTGGTTCTAAATCTCGGGAGCGTTGTCGCTCAGTAAAATTTCAAAATTTGATTTATAACACAGTATGTTCAATATTTTTAATTCATAATACAACATGTATAGTATCTCTATACACTAGCTGAAGAGTCGCCGCGTTTCACTTATACTTTAGTATTTAAGGCTGGGTATCGGTTTTAAATTGTAATCGATTACGAAGTAACTATGAAAAATCTGAAACTGGTTCGATAGAAGGCGTTGAACCTCTGAACCGATTTGATTGAGGGCTTTTTACCACAAAATCGATTCGATTGTGGGCTTTGAGTGAAGAAACCAATTCGATTGCGGATTTTGAAGACAACAACTGAATCGATTAATAAAGCTCGCCGCAGGCGCAATTTCCCCCCTAAAGTATGGTGAAAGTTGGGGGCTATCAATTGAAAAGTACCCAATAATCGATTATGGAGAGCAGTTTTGAAGATTTCCCGATTCAATTTGATTGAGGGCTTTGGGTTGTCGACCCAATTCGATCGTGGCCTTCGATCTCCCAAACTCCATTGTGTGCTTTGAAATCCCAAACCAATTCGATATTAGGCTTTGCTGAATAAACCAAATTCGATGATATTTGCAGAATTTCTAAACTGATTCGATACTTGTCAATTAAGACTGTAACGGGTTAATTAAGTTTATTGTGGGGACAAATAAACCCCCAGCTTGGTTCCTTAACCAGTCCTGAAGAGAGCCCTGAAAAATGAGACAAAAAACTCTTGAATCGACTGAGAACTCAGGCTTGAGCTCTCAGTGAAAGACTTTCTCATTTTGTCTCTAGCTGGGGCCAAACACCCGAGACTAGGACAGCCCTCAGATGCAGATGAGAAATGCAACGGGAGGGGAACCACTGGATCAACAGTGATGACACCCACCGAAGGAAGGGCTGACCTGGGGGAGTCCCAACTTGGTTAAGTTAAGGCCACGTAGTTGGGCCTACCAAATGAAGCCCAGCCCTCTCATCCTATTGGATGAAGAGGATAGTGAATCCATGAGCATGGATTCTGATGGTTGGCTATTGGACAACCTCCATCTGTAGGACTTTATGAGACTGCAGCTCACTTTTGGATGAGCTGCAACCGTTCTAACCTTGCAACACTAGTGGAGAATCCAAAGTAAAAATTTCACCCTGACTAGTGTCTCAGATTTGTTAACCCACCCGCCCACAACCTGGGAGAAGGGAAGGGGGGGAGGGGTACCCAGGACTTAGAGCCAGACAACCCCCCTAGGCCTAGGGGGGCAGTTCTGACCCCTGGGACCCCTTTGTCTGTCAGGTCTGACAGATCACCACCTAAGGAACTAGAATGAAACTCAGCTCTAGAGTAACATTTATTTGTAAAGAATTGCTCTTTGCATGTGTGTTTGGTGTACCACGTCACCCTAGCAATAATGACGATTCTAATTATTTTGATAATCAATTACAGTGCGCGCGCGATAGTAAGAATACGCTTTTTAAGAATCCAGCGCTGGCATCAAGCTTTATTTAAGAATCGGCTAAATCGCTGGGTGTGGCTCCGAGACGAATAAGAATATTGCAAGCGGATTAAGAATGTCGAATTAAGAATGTAGCGCTGGAATCTTGGCTACGAGTTGGCCACAAAGTACCTTTATTCTATAATTGTTATTATGCATTCGCTTATGCATAAGTCGTTCACTTAGTATGCCTATTTACTACTTCATTTGTGGGTGGGTCGTGCGGTGTTATATCATACGTATTCTGAAATACAATACATGATATCACTCACCGTGGGAATGTTGCACACATACTTGTGGGCCGCGCAATGTTTCCCGACAAACAAATACAGCTATACAATATCTATTTCTTAGCAGCCAGCGGGGGCAACCCACTCTCAGGTTCCCAAGAGTTTGCACTCGCAGGGTGGCCTTTCCACTTAACCCAGAAGTAACGAGTCCCCTTTACGTTCTTTATGGCCGGGTTCATAGCTCGTGAAACAAGTAAGAATATCCCAGCTTTAAGGGTGCGACGATTAAGAATTCCTCATCGCTGGCCAGATCTGATCGAGCGGTGCAAATAAGAATGCCGGAAGTCGCTGCTCGCTGGAAATGTCGGAATCTGTAAGATTAAGAATCCCCTCGCCAGCGCTGGGTCTGAAAAAGCGAATTCTTACTATCGCGCGCGCACTGTAATCGGCCAAACCGATACCCAACCTTATTAGTATTTAATCATTTATTTTCAAGAGTCGTGATTGTGATTGTATGTATCATTATGTAATGAAGTAATAAAAATAATTATTATAATACAATGTCAA
>LGRX02005613.1:0-68263 GCA_001247695.2 Cymbomonas tetramitiformis
GCACGGCTTGCTCGGTGGGTTCCCCGGAAGCTATTGGTTCGGCGTGCGCGGTAGATATCCTGGAAACTGTCGGCAGGGCATGCTCGGTGGGTTTCCTGGAAAGGGCGCACTGTAACCACGGCCTCGCGGTGCGCCCGCTACCACTACGTTTCGCGCCCGCACTTCTCTGCGCGTCTCCTACGCAACCCTGCTGCGGCAGTTGCGTTCTGTCCACCTGCGTGCCGCGCCCTGCGAGGCACTTGAACAGATTTGCGGATCGCTCGAGAAGTGCGTGCTCGAAACTTCAAAGCAGCCAGGCGTACAACAGTGTTTCGAATTGCTAGATTCAATTTGAGAGGAGTTCACGAGGTTGCTGTGTGCGCAGACGGTTGGCAGTCCTCCAGCAGCGGAGCAGGGCACTGCCTTTGGAGGAGGCGGAGGTGAAGGCGAGGTGCAGAGTATCACAGGCAGCACGGCCTTGCCGCCGAGGATCCCGAGGGGAATCAGAACGCGGAACTCCCCTTTGGCGCCTGCGCCCGGTGTGCCTTTGGGGCCTTCCTCAGCCACAAGCCCGGTTGCGACAGTCGAGGGACGGGCAGCCGTTGGAGAAGGAGGTGCAGGGCAGCAAGCCTCCGTAGACGGCGCCGGCAGCGGTGAGGGGGCGGCTCAGGGTGACCCAGCTTTGTCCAGTGACGGATGCAGCCGACGCGTGTGGCGCGACATGTCGCGGCTGCTACTGCAGCACAACGTGGAGCTACAGCTTGACCCACACATACTGCGGCTGCGTGCCGCCGACAGCCCGGCCCGTCGCCACTTTCAGGAGCTTTCCGGTGAGCAAACCGGAGAGGTGTATACCCACACGGTACCGCCAGCGAGGCCGCAGGTGTCGGGACAGCTGCTTTACGGCCGGCTTCCGGAGTGGCCGGCGGAGGTGGCTGTGCTGAGGAATGATGAGCCGGTGTCCTCGGTGGCGTTCGGCGGGGAGGGCCGGCTGCTGGCGGCCGGGGCATATGACGGTGTAATACGGCTGTGGGACTCTGCTCTCGGGGCGGGCCGGCCGCAGACTGAGCTTCACGGTCATGCGAGCTGGGTCACCTCGGTGGCCTTCGGTGCCGATGGGAACACCCTCGCCTCCGGTTCCCTTGATCAAACCCTTCGATTGTGGGACGCTGCCACTGGGAAGCCTGTGGCGCAGCTGGTCATTCTCCCCGTGACGTCCGTGGCGCTGCACTCGTCGTGCCGGCTGGTTGCCTTCGCCGCCAAAGACCGTATCGTACGGTTCTGGGAGCCCTTCAACACCTCCGGGAAGCCATGCCAGCTCCGTGGGCATTCCGCCGTTGTGACGTCCGTGGCGCTCGGAGGTCTCGCGTCCTCCCACCTCGCGTCGGGCGCGCACGACCATGCGGTGCTGCTTTGGGACGTCGCCACGAGCTGCAAGCTGACGACATTCTCCGGGCATGACGACACCGTCACAGCAGTGGCCCTTAGCCCGGACGGTGTCACCCTCGCCTCCGCATGCTCGGACCACGCCGTGTGGCTGTGGGACACGCGCTCCGGCCGGGCGGTGCAGGAGGTGCAAGGCCGCAAGCAGAACGCGGCCGTGACCTCCGTGGCACTGAGACTGGAGGGGTCCCTCGTGGTGGAGGTGGTTTCAGGGTCGTCGGATCGCACCGTCAAGGTGTGGGATGCCGTGGCGGGGCGTCAGCGGGACGAGTGGCGCGGGCACACCGAGCCGATCACGGCGGTCGCAGTGGGTGGAGCGGGTGGCAACTTTGTGGCGTCCGCATCTACTGACACCACGGTTCGCCTGTGGGAGATGTCCTCGGGGGAGACGCCCGCTCTTCTGGGGCCGGAAGGGCGCTCGCCGGACACTGCGCAGCGCCCTCACAGCCTCTCGCAGCCGCACGAGCCGGCCTGCGAATCAAGGCAAGAGGAGCGCGTAGGGTCGCCGGGGTCCCTGCCGTCTCCGCAGGCGACAGGTTGCCGGCGGGGCCTATCGCTCCCCCCGGAGCACACCGGCGGCGTCACCGCGGTGGCGTTCTGCCCGGACGGAGCAGCTATAGTCTCCGGCTCTCGCGACCGTACAGCCAGGCTGTGGGAAGCTGGCGGCCACACGCTGCTGGCGGGGCACAGCGGCTCGGTGAGCTCCGTGGCGTTCAGCGCAGACGGCGCCATGGTGGCGTCCGGCTCGGATGACTCCACGGTACGTCTCTGGGCAGCTGACAGTGGCGCGCAAGTGATGTCCCTCCAGGGGCACGGGCGGTGGGTGAGCTCCGTGGCATTTAGTAGCGATGGCACCTGGCTGGCGTCCGGCGCATACGACCGGACGGTACGGCTGTGGAACCTGGTCTCCACCCCGGTGGCCTCCCTGGAGCTCGCAGGGCATGCTGCGCCCGTGACCTGCGTGGCATTTAGCTGCGACGGGACCATCCTGGCGTCTGGGTCAGACGATAGGACGGTGCAGTTGTGGGGCGTAAGCGGAGAGGGCATGGGCGTGGGCGTGCTGGAGCCGGGGCGGCCCTTGACTGTCCTGCAGGGGCACACGAAGAGGGTCACCTCCGTGGCGTTCAGCGCGGACGGGGGCACCCTGGCGTCTGCCTCCGATGACGGGGCCGTGCAGCTGTGGGATGTGACGAGCTCGCAGCCGCTGCGCGCGCTCCACTTGCCCACCGGAGCCTCGATCGCATCACTGTCGTTTGGCGCCGGGGCCACCGCTGACAAGCTGGCGGGAGGTGGCGCGGACCATCGGGTGTGGCTCTGGAGCGTGTCCTCGGGCCGCTGCCTCGGGTGCCTGAAGGGCCACGTCGGCACCGTCACGGCCGTGGCGTTTGCATCGAGCGGTGGTATGCTGGCCTCCGGATCTGCGGACAAGACGGTGCGGCTCTGGGACATGGCACTGGAGTTCCCGCGGATTGAGGCCGAGATCACGGGAGGGACGGACGCTGCGGCTACCGTGGCACCGGCGCAGGCTCCGAGCAGTGCAGCAGCAGGAGGCGCCTCCCCGTGCGCGGCAGGAGATGACCCCTCTCTCGCAGCGGAGTGCAACCCCTTGCCCCCAAAGGCTGACCCGGCCGCACCCTCGAAGCTAGCGCCACGCAAGCAGAGCTCGGGCACGGATCTGCTGCGCGAGCTGGGGCTGGAGTGGCTTGACAGCGAGCAGCGGCGCCTGGTGCTTTATTCCGGGGTGAGCGTTGAGTTCCTGGTGGAGTTCCAAACGACGCTTGAGGCGCGGTTCCCCGGACGCCAGCTCACCACGAAGGAGGTGGTGGAGGAGGTGGTGAAGGTGCACACGTCGCTCCAAGGGCCGGGCGGGGCGGCGCAGGGGGTGCGGTACATCGACTTGCTGGAGATGCGCGGCCGCACGGGGCCGCCGATGCTGTTCGTGAGCCACATGTGGTCCGGGGACTTCGGACGGCTGACGGCGCGAGTGCGGGAGGCGCTGGCGGGGGCCGACTTAGCGGAGGCTCACGTGTGGATCGACATATTTGCGATCAACCAGCACGGGGGCATGGCGGCCGACCTGGACCTGCTGCAGCACTGCCTGCACGCAACGACATCCGGCACCTTGCTGGTGATGGATGAGGTTGGCGGCATGGTGCCACTCTCTCGCGCGTGGTGCGTGTACGAGGTGCGCTCCGGCACACGCACCATATCATGTTGGTCATGCCGTGTCATGGTGAAGCGCTGTGTCATCTTGGCCGCGCCGTGTCATGGTGAAGCGTTGTGTCATGTCGGTCATGCCATGCCATGGTGAAGCGTTGTGTTGTCATGTTGGTCATGCCATGCCATGGTGAAGCACCGTGTCATGTTGGTCATGGTGACCATGCATGCCATGGTGAAGCGCCGCGTCATGTTGGTCTTGCCATGCCATGGTGAAGCGCCGTGTCATGTTGGTCATGCCATGCCATGGTGAAACGCCGTGTCATGTTGGTCATGCCATGCCATGCCATGGTGAAGCGCCGTGTCATGTTTATATCAGCAGCATGATGGTTCCTCTTTGAACACACCTTCGCTCACAATGGGGACAGCATGAGGTGGACTTGAGCCTTGTAAGTTCTGCCTCGGCCGCCACACATGTTGTTGAAAACCTTTGCTACTTTCTGCGCTAGCAGGTGTGGAGCACGCTGCACCTACGAGGGGAGCGGTATCTGCGGCTGCACGAGGGAAGCCTGCACGCGGGGGTGTGGGCTCACGTGGTGAGCAGCCTGGACTTGCGCCACTGCCAGGCCTTCTCCGCCAGCGACAAGGACACCATCCTCAAGGTGAGACGTCGGATGCAGTGCCGAGGATGTCTACGTCTGACGTGGTGATCCAGCATATGTCCCGCTGCCGGCGGTGGCTTACTCTGATAGCTAAGTAAGTCGCCTGCTTTCCACTGCATCGCATGAATCCGATGTGGCAGCAAGCAAGCAGGCCGCGCTGGGAGGCGCTTTTTGCCGTGCAGGCGGTGGAGCGCACTGTGGGGGTTGATGCGCTAAACTACCGCGTGCGGGCGCTCTTCGTGCTCGAGCCCATCTTCTTCGACGAGGACTTGGCCGCGTTGCAGCCCGGAAGGGCGACTGTGGAGCTCGCCAGCTTTGACACGTGGGCTGCGATTCCGCCCCCGGCTGGGGCGGCGCTGTGGATCGCCGGGGGTGCCGGAACCGGGAAGTCCATGGTCGCCGCCGCGATCGTGCAGAGGCACCGCGCCGCGCAGGACTCCGCGCCCCTGGTATGCGTCCCTGGATCTCCAGCCCCGATTTGTGAGTAATGGCGTGTGGCGCGCCGACACCACACTGAGTGGCGGCAGCAGAACGTATGCCGCAAGTGGATCAGGCAGCCAAGATGAGCCTCCCACATTTGCAAGTGCTGTTGACGATGGGGTCACTACTGTAAGCTGGGAAGCCCCTCAATTCCGAGTCTCTTGGCATGTGCCCTGCGAATGCGGTGGGTAGGGGGGCCGTGACTTCAGAGGATGCAAGCACCGCAGCGATCCCCCGGGAAATTCTCTGAGAGCACTCCCGGCTGAGCGTAGTCTTTGACGTTCACCAGGCGGGGACCGGGGGCGAGGGGTTTGACGGGGTCCAGGGGGCGACCAACGCCCCGTCACACACGCTGCTCCACTTCTTCGTGCGGTGCGATGACCTGCGCCGCCGCGACCCGGTGTGCGTGGTGCGCACGCTGGCGCACCAGCTCTTCATGGCATTCCCGGCGGAGCTCGGCCCGTACTACTGCAGCTTGGGGCTGGAGACGGTGCGGCAGCTGCGCGACTGTGCAGAGGCTGCCCGGGTGCTGCTTCGGGAGCCTCTGCAGCGGCTGCCGCCTGGTCGTCAGCGGGTGATCATCCTGGTGGATGCCCTGGACGAGGGGCTCGGTGCCATGGAGGGCGCCGGCCTGGCATGGCCGCAGCGCTGCTGGCGTAATCGAATCCTGCGGCTGGTGTGCAGGCAGCTTCGCCAGCTCCCGGTGGGCGTGTCGCTGGTGGTAACTAGTCGCCCGACGGGTGGGCCAGTTGCGACCCCGGAGGCCACCTGCGTCTCAGGCGAGGTGCCCTGCTACGTGGGCCACATGCTCCGAGGGGAGCAGGCGGAGGTGGTGACTGAGCTTCCCGTGGAGCAGGTGCTGAGCCCGGGGGCCGCCCGCGACGCCCTTCAGCGTGAGATGCTGGCGCTTGCTCCGGCGCTTGAAGTGGAGCAGGCGAAGAGGCTGACCATGAATCTGCAGCGTCATGGCATGGGCAGCATGGTCTACTGTCGGGTCGTTCGGGAGCTGGCGCAGGGGATGGCTTTGTGCAGAGCCTCGGAGAAAGCATCGCGCCTCACTACACTGGAGGTTGCTTGGGACCGCGCTGGAAGCCGTGATGTCGAGCTGGTGCCGGCCTCGCTGGATGACGCCTACATGCGGTATATGCGTGGGCTGGAGGCGAGACTTGGACGTGACTGGATGAGGCGCCTGCTTGGGATGATCGAGGTGATGGCAGCGGCGCGGGAGCCGCTGTCGGTGTCCCAGCTGCTACGTGTCGGCTTCAGCGATGCAATGGAGCTGTTGCTGGACGCCGGCTTCCTGCTGCGGGTGTCGGAGGAGTTCAAGGTGCTCGCGTTCCACCACTCGGCACTCGACTTCTTCACGGACCCGCGGCGTGCAGGGGACTTTCACGCAGACCCGGCCCGCGGCCATGCCCGCCTCTTCGCGGCTATGCAGGCAGAGCTGCGAGCCCCGCAGGACCAGCGGCCCTCCACGATTTGTCTGCGCAATGTGCTAGTACACGGTCGTCGTGCTGGGCCGGTCGCAGCAGCGCAGCTGCAGGAGCTCGTGAGCAGCCTGGCTTTCTGGCAACAGTGTTATGAGGCGGGGCTCGGCCCAGATGTGCTCCACGACCTCCTGGACATGGTCTCGCCGCCTCAGCGTGCTGTTGCGCACGCCGCTTGCTCAGAAGCGCCGGGTGCGAGAAATTCTTCAGCCGAGGGGACTGGTGACCCGGAGGGATGGATGACGGTAGCTGCGGGGAGATCAGGCAGCCTAGCTGGGCCGTCAGGCCAGAGGGCTCGTGCGGAGGGGGAAGTCGAATCGCGTGGTGGAGGAAAGGGGCGGGCCTCCCCATCTGCAAAGCAGAACGTAGGAATGACAGGTCAAGGAAGACCTGGCAGGAAGAAGGGTAATAGTTTAGAAAGGAGTTCATCTCAAAAAAAGGGCGGGGGTCCCAAAGCTGGGAAGGGCGGGGGACCCACAGCCGGGAAGGGCGGTGACAATAGCCGTGTGTCTTCGAAGCCACAGCCACAGCATCAAGCATCTCAGCCTTCGCAAAATGCGGGGGGCTACTTCAATACCTTGTTGAATCTGGAAGAGATGGAATGAGCGTATGCTCTGGTAGAAATGCAGAACGCTCTAGATCACCCATCATGAACGGTTGTGACTGTGTCTAAGTGAAGACTTCAACCGAGTCAGCGAGCTTTAGTTTATTAGAATAGGCGTTTGGTTTCTAATTGGATGGAACCAGTTTTACAAACGCTTTGATTTGTAGATTAACATTTTCTCTTGCCGCTGCTCTCTTCTCTCGATGCCACCCCAGGAGTGATACTGACATAGGAGCCGACGCAACCTCGGTGATTTCTTCATCACAATTTTCCATGCATTGAGCAGACATCGTTGATGGAGTTGCCAACCTGCATGAGGGAGTCGTATTCCTGGTATATCCGTATGAACTCATCTGGGTCCTGCTTCATACTCGGGCACAGCTGTACACCATTGTATTATGCTCATTTTGCATTGGCGATAGAAATGGCAATGGCGGTTTTGCGTATCGTAAGCTTCACTGCAGCCATTTGGTGCGTTTTGAAATGCAAATAAAAACGTGTGAAGATGATGCTAGCACATGCACCATTGTTTTGTATGTAATATACAGCCCGTACCAGTTGATACGTGGGGGGGGCAACGCATCATCGTAGTGTCCTAGCAGCAGTCGTGTGCATCTGCGTATCGTGATGTACATAGAATCGCAGGAGCATGCAAGATCGTTCTGCTATCTTGACATTTACATACGGTACTGCAGGTTTGCGCATATAAAGGATACGGTGTAAGTAAATGACGCATATCTCATATAAGTGGCGTCCAGATATGATATAATTTAGGATTGTATTGCGCATATTCGTGGATTGCTGGTAGCACTGGCTACAATCTTCACCCACTTGTCATTGTGTCTTGTATCCTGTCCAGCATGGATCGGTAGTGGCCTGATGCAACCAGACCACGTGATTTACGAACGAGCCTGACGGTTTACCATACCCATACCCTCACGCACCGTCGCTGAGTTGCATGACAAAGACAACCGGGACTCCGATGAAGTCATCGCATGTGCTTTGCTTTCCCTTTTCTGTCCAAGCCATGTAACCCGTGATCCAGGTTACGATGACCTCTTGCTGAATCCTGAGCTATTAGCTTACCCTGAATGCAGTTGGTGAACTTCTTATTGGAATCTGAGGACTGAAATTAGTGGTTGGTGATGTTTCTACATATTTTCTAGATTCGGATTACATACCGCACGTGCATACGTTTTGAACCTCTATGTACCTGCACAAGGTATCTCACATGTTTCCACACCCATGCGGCATGTTGGAGATTACTGTTTCGCGACTATTCATATTCTACCACTGCCATATGGGTTGAGAACCCCTTCACAACTGGGCTTTGTGCCAGCCCACAACATCAGTATAGGCTAGGTGTCCACCAAAGCAGTCAAGTGCGCTGCCCACTGTCACATCCACTTGTTGCCTGCGAAACACCGCAAATACTGTCACTTGGTCCCGCAAAGAGGTTCCACAGGGGAGAGACAAGCTGTGTAATCCAATCAAACTTTCCTGCGAGCGTTGCGAGGATGGCGCACTCCTCCATGCCAACTTTGCACACAGGCAGAGAGAAAGATGCATGCATGCAGTTATGCATAGAAACATTGAGAAACAACTTTGGGCTACCCACAACACTCTAATCGCATATGCCAAACACAGAGGCACCCGACAGTAAATATGAATCGCGAATTAATATGCAACGCTTTTCCTGGAGCAAACGGATACGCATACCAACATAATTTCACCGAAAATATCAGCATTTTAGTTCTGATGTGCGTACAGGGGCATCAAACAAACGCATACCTTCCAGCATTTTTCACAGTTTCCAAGTCTGCAATGGAGGATGCCCCGCCTGCTCAAAGATCCCAGCCAACAAAACTCAAAATTACCTGCGCACCATATCTTCCAGTGCCTTCCCCTCCTCTCCACGTCAGCCTTTCGAGTTGCCTTTCAAGCTGCCTTTCAAGTTGCCTTAAAGACGGCCTCCGAGGCTGCTGCTTCTTTTCTTATTCACTGAAGCTGCCTGCCGTCGGCCAAGCTTCTCGATCTGCTAAGCCATACGGGCATTCAGCGACCGCTATTGCTCCATCGCCTGCTGGTGCTGTAGGAGTGGCTACTGCTCCTCCCTGCTCATCCAGTCGATGCATTTGGACAGATGGCGATTTAGAGCACAGCGAGAGAGGCATGGGAGGAGAGCAGGGTGTTCCAGAGCAGAGCAGGGCAGGGCAGGGTAGGGCAGAGCAGGGCAGGGCAGGGCAGGCAGGGCAGGGTAGGGCAGAGCAGGGCAGGGCAGGGCAGGGCAGAGCAGAGGAGGAGGGAAAGTGCCGAAGAGCCAATCGTCGATGCCACATTGTACTTCTCACCTGCATACGTGACTGGAAGCGAGGAGTATGTTCCCAGCAGCTCCACCTGGCGCATCAATGAACTCTCGTCAATAGAAGCGCCCATGCGGACCAATGGAGATCTCTCCTCCTGTGCCACGCGTCTCATGGTGACAAATCACGGCATCGGCGGTGCAATATGCGACGGGAAATTTTGCAGAACGCAGTAGCAGAAAGAAATGTCTCTTATGCCATGACACACACTGCCGTGGGGCGTGTTGTGCTGCGGTTCCGAGCGCGCCCAGGTGCACGTGCAGGCTCTCCGCACGCAGCCACTCCCTCCACGCTGCGCTCATGTCTCAACGCTTCGGCCTGCACACAGGGTGCAATACAACGGGGGGCAACAACTTGTACCAGCTCTTCGTCGATGCCCAGCTGCTTGCCCTCCACGTCCACGCCATGAACCTGCCAGCCGGCACACCTTGACGCCTTCGTAAGATATTGCGCCAAACTGGCCGGCAGATGTGTACCCATCCTGCGAAAAGCAACACTACGGCTTTTGCACAGCGCTATCCCCACACGTGGACTGGATCAGCAAGGAAGCACAGCAGCCCATCCTCGCCACCCACTTGCAGCTATCCAGATGTTACGTCAAATGCAACGTCGACTTTACCCATGACGGAAGTCTGAGCTTCCTCTGGGCTCACGTTGCCGAGTGCATTTTGGGTCACCTAAACGCTGAGCGCGGCCGAGAATGCGACCAGAACCTCTTCGTATGATTATTGCTGTAAGCCAAAGCTCATTGCGACAAGTAGCAACAAGTTCTCCGGGCGATACTGGCTTCACAGCCTCGGAGCACATTATGGAAATGGAGAGAAGGGTCTCACCAGCAACTCATCTGCGCTCTCTGCTAACAGTGCGAGGGTCTCCTCGTTCACCGCCAGGTTGCTAAAGCGCTGCCAACGGTCCGTGACCACCCTGTAACGCACACTCACCACCCGTGTGTCAGCAATATGCACTGTTTGCAACTTCAACGTTTCCCTCGAATATGCTATGAAAAGAGGAGCATCTTTGATGGTGCAGCAGTTAAGTCGAAAACCTCTGCAAATATGTGCTGCGGACTTGTGCTGCAGATATGTGCTGTGTCTGGAGTAGGGCTTCGGCGGCTCTATAAGGCGCGAGGATAAGCAAGCAGTGACAACGAGGCTTCCGAAGGTACCTGTACTCTCCGTCGAGCTTACGGCAGCTCAAATCCAGGACGAGCCGCTTCGCCCCTACCTTCACAAATACGATCACCCCAGAGGCACATTACAAGATACCGAGACAGCATTCGTAGGAGGGGAGTTGGTAGGGAAAGCCCTAATCGGTGCGTGCAAGAGCGAAACATGCTTGCAGGCTTCGGCGAGAAACAAGCTGTTCCCCGCTAGAAGCTTCAACATGAACTCCCAGACAAAGAGGATACCCTCCGGAAGCCTTCAAATGCACTGCACAACCAGGAGAATCTTGAGTGCGTGCAAGTTGAGTCTACAAGAAAGAAAAGCGGGAGGCAACTTGTGTGGGACAGTGGAAAAGAGAGTCGAGCCCATTAAGGTAGGCGGGCAATGCAATGGAGCAAGCAGAACACCACCCACCGCAGTCACGAGCTCCGCAAGCCGCTCCTCGTCGAACATGCCCTCGTGAAAGACGGCGGATGTCACAATGACGTGGCTGGCGCCTGCATCCAAGTACTCTTGGGCGTTGTTGCAGTTCACACCGCCTCCAACCTGAGAGGCAGCAGGTTGGGTTGGGTGGTTGACTCGGTGGCTTGCCTCGACTATTTTGTGATATTATCGCGTCTGAGATTTAGGAGTTGGATTAACGAAGTAACTAGTGAAGTGCTGTGATCAAAAGGAACTGTAACAGGTCGGCCTTATCTGTGATGAAGTGTGGTTTAGGGCATTGGTCTTGCCCCGAATACTAGCGGTTTACTTCTTCACCGGCGCCATATGTTGGCTGGTTGTACTGTTGACGGAGGATAGGTTCTATTGGAATAACGATCAAGAACTCTGCTTGGAGATCGCAAAAGAAGGCGCATCAAGGGGCACCTGGAGTCCCCCCGGGAAGGCGTTCAGAGCGCTGATCGCTGCCGCCTTCGTTTCTTCGTCCTCTGCCGGGCGCACAACGAGTTTGTTGCTCACAAACCTTAAACGTGAAAGCGCAAGGAAAGAGCTGCCACATAGTTTAACAAAGATTTCCGCACTCCAACAGTTTTGTTGCCAGTTCAAGTTGGGAAGACTCGTTCGGTATGTGTAAAGGTCTCTGGGCGAGTTGATGGTCACTTGCTTGTAAAATCTGGCAGTTGCTTCCAGAACGTCAACAGTCAAGTGCATTTCAGAGCGCAAAACAAACGTAAGCTCGACTTATCCGAGTGGAAAGAGCACAACGTCGAGAGCTATGATGTCACGGAGCTCAGAACAAAGAGTCAGCAGCAAAGAATCGAGAACACATCGTCGGTGCCCAAGATTCGAGAAGCGGGAATAAGAGTAAAGTTTCGAAAGTAACGGCTCGAAAGAACAAAGAATCGAATCCGTTCTGGGAACAATAGATGAAAGTCTGACTTTTCAGGCATCTGCGCAACTTACGATGACCGTTGAATGCGGGCGATTGCTTTCGTGTCGTTCAATGCGTCAAGATATCAACGGCGATTTGAGGTTAGATACGTTCGCACTCGCTGTCATCATAATAAAATCTCTAGCGTACAAGCACAATAAGAAGGATAGGCATGTAGTAGCACGAGCCTAGAGGGAGGGCACGCTTACGGCTAAGCATAATGACGTGTCCGCCATACAGCTGATCCCGGTCGTACATTTCAGCAAATTCTGCTGAAGAGCGCTCAGTTTCGAAGTTGGTCACGAGTTCACTCTGCAGTGCCGCTATGCTGTGGAGGGTCAGGAGAATCTCTTAAGCGTACCGTAAACCCTAAACCAAGTTTCAAAAATTAGCGAAAAGGGTTTTCGTTTCAAGTCCCAGAGTATAGTGTCTGCGTTACAGCCTCAGAGGTCGGTTCCTGAAACTTAGTTTGACAGCGCGTTTTTTCACAACCTAGGTGCGAGTGCAGTTTCGCGCGTGTTTAGTCGTCCGGCGTGTAGTCCGATCTGCTACACTAATCGAGAGCGCACATCGGAAGTGAGCGCATTCTATTTCACTCCCTTCTTGGGCATGTACCTTGGGGAAGCAGAGTCGCTAAGAGTAGATCCGACGATTTGTTTCACCTTACCCTGGCAATATAACCCCCCCCCCAACAAAACATATATTTATGTGCTCAGGAACCTCACGATGAAGCAAAGTGAGCAGGTGTGCTGGATTTACCTTATGCAAGTCGATGCACGGACGGAACTTCACTGACCTCTGGGGCGGGGCTACTTCGCCTGTGATATCAGAACACACCAATCTAAGAGTTACAAAACAGGCGAGCTCTGAACCATGTATTCGCCACCACATCTGATAGCGGCATGCATGCAGATGTATGTAGGATCCAAACTGTTGGCAAACACCGTGTACCTTGACAAGTGATTGCTAATGGCAATTTCCTCAGCATGTTTGCGCCCGAGTTGTATAAAGGCGCCATGGGCGACATATCTTTACGAATGTGGCAGAATAGTTGTGAGGGGGGAAAATTTCTGCCTGCGGGCACACGTTTTCCCAAACGCAGGTTGCACGTGCAGGATTTTTATCTCTATCGTATGACGTTTAGCCCCCACCCCTCACGTCAGGTGCCCACGTGCCCACTCTCGAAGGACACGGACATAAGGTCAAAGGTGGGAGGTATGTAGTGAAAATGGGAGCAAGGGCCTGCGCCTGCCCTGTGACCCCCTAATTTTGGTGCAAAATCGGGGTATAGGTGGATGTAGACGAAAGTTGCCGTGTGGAGGGGGTGGGGGCAGTGGGGTTGAGGGGAGTGAAGTGGCTGTAGCTGGCGAAGCAATGCGATTCATGCGGCGTGTAAAGCGGCCCGAGATGCTAGACGATTGCCAAAATAAGTATTTGGGGTGGTACCTCAAGGGGCAGGGTGGGGAGCTTGGACGAAGTGGGGGCCGCATCTAGGGGCTTCCCAGGATTTCGCGAAATTTTTTGCGAAATATAGGTACCCCGGCGAAATCGAAAAATTTCGCGAAATTTGGGGCCCTTTTGGCGAAATTTCACCCCTCCCCGGTAAATATGCCGAAATTCTCGAATTTACCGTCGCGGGCACCCTTAGCGTGCGTGAGAAGCTGATAACGCCGCGCAGTAGTTCCGGCGGTTGGTGGGAGACTTACGATGAAAAGTTCAGGATAGAGCCCTACTGATACTCGATACTCATACTGGCATACTGATACTCATACGATTATAAACGATGACAAACCTAGCATCTATCAACGCTGTTAGCTTTTATATACAAGTAGGTTGGTTTCCCTCCCGTCCGCTCGCCCTGCGCTCGCCTTGCACCGGACCTCTCAACTTCAATCGCCCATGTTTGATGTAGGGAGGGGGGTAGAATAGTAAGCCAAAAAAATAACATAGGTTTGAGTTTTCATCCTCACCGAAATAGGCCCAGTTCCCACTGACATCATAGCATACTGTGTCATGATCATATATTACAAAAAGGCTGGCTTTTCTATGCCCTTTTCGTCTGTGCAACTGAAGTTTATAACTAGCGAGACTTCCTTTGCCCTGTTACTGAACCCTCTTTAGGATCCTGAAATCGAAATCCAGAATAATGAGGAGCCGCACGTTCATATCTTGATACATACATACCGACACACACGCGCGCACATACTATAACGTTTCTTTCTGTCCGGAGTGCGACGTTATGGCCTTTAAAGAGGATTGTCTAAAGTTCACATACAATGAATCAACCTTGGATACCCTGGCACTGGACTATGTCCAGCAGGAACAACTCGTGCAGGTATGTCGTCGAAATTTCATTTCGTTCGACAACTTGGTGTGCAATCTCAGTGTGTTCAAGATCTTTCAGGGAAACGATGGCTGCAAATCCACGAAAACCGTTCGTGACGAGTGTTGCAAAGTTAAGAATCTGGTGTTGAAAGGACAAATACAACACGCAATGGAAGCGTCAAATTCTGTCAACAGTGCAATTCTTGAGGTATGCTCGATGCAACCTTCACCTGATGCGGTGTTCTCTTTGGAAGCACTGTTTTCGTGCATATTTTACACTTGGTTCCACCTCCTGCAGGACCCGCGTCTCTACTTCAGACTTCAAAGACAGCGTTTCATAGAGCTTTTAAGAGCCGCAGGAGACGATGACGATGCTCTTATGCGTGCAGTCGGTAAGTTATTTTTTTCGTATGACCTCATTCAAAGGGAAAGCCCCTCCGAACGTTGAGGTTGGATAAGGTTGCCTCTATCGCTTTTGGGACAAGCTCCACTCTGAGTCGGTGTGCCCGTTGCAGAGTGCGCTCGGAAAGATTTGGCGCCCTGTGCGCTGGATGCTTATCCTGAAGCTTACAGCGAATTTCAGCGGAGTATGCTTCTGCTTCTTTACAGTAAAGACAAAACGGATTCCCCAGTTTCTGGCGAGTGGTCTGAAGGAGCGCGATATGAACTCGGTGCTATGTTTGCTTTAACCCTTCGGCAAGCTATGGGGGCGTATGATCCCCAGCTTTCGCTTTTACTCAGGTGATGACTGACTGCGTCACAACTAGTGTTCTGGCAACCGAGATGGACCTATTGCATCACGTTGAAGTGACTCTAACTTCGTCGAAGTCGTTTGGAGTCTTTGTTGCCCCCGGTTAGCACCACGGATTATTTGATATAAAGCCCTTTCCTATTGCTGCGAATGGCAGAGCTGCCTACTACTTCGAAACCACAGTTCTACTAAAGCCATTCGCTCTTAGACTATTTTCTGGGCTTTGTCTTTTATGGTGGTCTCAGTCACTCGTTGAGGTTAGTTACAGTCCAAGAAGAAATACCTGCTGAGCGTCCGATTGTCGACAGAGCCTACAATTTAGAGTCCGACGAACTTTGTTGATCGAGAGGAGTTTCCGTTGCCAGTCCTCTGCCGGGATCACCACAGATGCGCCCTTCGCTGCCATAGGCCTCCAATCCACACCGCTTTATTCATGACCCTTGGCGCCGACCCTTTGTTTCCTCCACTGTAGGTACCTAATAACCACGCACAAGATCTTTTGCACCACTCTTGGAGCCGACAGCCCTGCCACGGAGCTTGCCGAGCACCTCTTGCCTGTCGGCCGCGACCCGCCGCCGCTCCCACGGGAGAATGTCCTCGGATCCTTCCAGGAGGCGCGTCATCCCTTTTCTCGTTTATCATTCGTAGGTGGAATGTGCTAGGCATCAGGACGGTCACCCTCTGTTGACCGAACTCTACCACTCCCGCTGTGCAAAACCGAAGAGGCTTGGAGGTTTGCATCATCTGTAATATGGGTGGTTGGCTCTTGTTCTGTGTTGCCATGCACTGCGCAAGCTCTTAGCAGAATGTCGACGAGTCGGTCGCTGCCTTGCACAGTTCCCGAGACGGCAACTAGAGTGTCAGTGCACCCCTTCTTGTCCGCCACAGGCGAAGATTCAAGCCCTGGTGCAAGCCGTCGGACTGCCCAGGCAAGACGCCATCGAAAGCCTAAAGCATACCGAAGGCAATATTGAGACTGCTTTCATGGTGCGCAACTTGTTGTTATCAGCTGTGATGATATGTCGTAAAGCCGTGATTCTGGATAGAAACACCGTGTTTTCTCGGTATTCTTTTAGCCCTTATATACGTTGCAACTAGGTCATAGAATCTCTACAAAGCTGCTTCGATCCCCGGGAAAAGCATCTTCTCGTATTTCGCCTGGGCCCTCGGAGCAGAGTATCCCGCAAGCGCGGGTCGTCTTTTCCAAGCTCTCCTCTCACTGGCTCTTCGCTGCGCTTGCAAAAGGAGAGGATTGCACAGACCATCTTTGAAGGGTGCCTCATATTCTCGTGGGATGGGCAAGCTGATCCTTTGTTGAGCACGTCTACAGAATGAGCTCTCTCGTATGCGCCTCAACCACGCCTTGCTCGACGAACTAGTCCAAGAATATGCTTGTTATCGTGGGCTTTTAGATCCCGGTGCGAATGCCTGGAACGGCTTGTAATCACCGCATCTGCTCCCAATAGGAATCACGCCTCAACCACGCCTTGCTCGACGAACTAGTCCAAGAATATGCTTGTTATCGTGGGCTTTTAGATCCCGGTGCGAATGCCTGGAACGGCTTGTAATCACCGCATCTGCTCCCAATAGGAATCACGCCTCACACACGCTGTGGTCGCATGAACCAACACGGGCCCGAGTGCCCCACTCCCCGCAAGGTTGTATCTCACCCGGACCACCACCAGGATATGTGCTCCGGGACTCGTGCGTCCTGAACTGCGCCGGCTGCCCGCACCACCAGCTGCTTGACTTCATCCCATGAACATACGATGACCTTTTCTGGCTGCACAAGACGCGCAGGCCGCCAAGCTTCCGAGCTTGAGTGCTTCCGCGCGGTGCTTCCGCCGTGCGCCGCCGTATGGTAGGAATGACAATGCACCTTCTGGAGCGCGTGGGCTGCCGTGCAGATTCGGGGGAGGCCTCATCTGCCAGCGACGCGGAGGTTGCTGAAGGTGAGTTGTCGGAGAGCAGGGCACTTGCTCCGGCACCCAAATTGAACTACGGCCTCTACCGGCGCAGGCGGAGAGGTGCATAGTTGTCTGGTTACGCATGTGCTGGACCCGACGAGACCCGGTTTGCGGGAAAAGATGGATTCTTAGTGTTTTTGGAGTTGATGGAGCCGTGTCAGGAGTGACCACTATTGAAACAATATCAGTGACGAATATGCACTTCCAATCTTCACGACTTGTGGGCGGGATTGACGCATCGCAAGAGGCAGACTGCCAGGCGGATGTCACTTGCAGCACGAGGCGGGCTAGAAGGCTGTTGTCACAGTGGGCAAGAGGCGGGCTATGAGGTGGAATCATATGCTGGCAAGAGGCGGTTCGTGAGGCATGTCATATGCGGGAAAGAAGCGTTTTGCAGGGCGGGCGTCGTATGGGAGGAGAGGTGGTTTTGGGGAGGGCTGTGATTTGTGACAAGAGGGTGGTTTGCGAGGTGGATGGCATATGCGGGAAGAGGAGGGTTGCAACACGGATATGGCACCTGGGAATAGGCGGAGCGCGAGGTGAAGCACTCACGTGCAAGTTCTATGAAGAGGGCAGCGGGATGACGTGCGCACTATTGCGGTTCCATTCAGGGGATGAAGGTAGCGGGAAAAGGTGCATGCTCAAGTGGGTCGGGCGCCGGGCCGAAGACCTAGCCCTCCAGGTGCGATATGCTTAGCATCTTGCAAGTAGGGCCCAATGATGGGCAACCAGCCCATGCAGGACGCCACCCATGCAGGAAACCGTCCATGTTGGGTGCAATCTTAGATTCAAGTTCCCACTTGGGGACTCGGCGACCTTGCATGAAGGCGGGAGGGATGTGCCTATTAAGGCACTCTCACCCTAGTGGATTCACAATAAGGTAATTTGCATGTATGGCTGATACTCTATCACAAGTTTCAGCATCGGAGCATTGGAATCATCGTCATCTTCGGAGATTTTATACAGTCAATTTGTCCTCGAGTGTTGGATGTGTTCTCTAGATCTTTAGATCTGTCTCACATCTTGGAGGCACTTGTGGGTGCATGTTTGCCATATACAGATGCCACCTACATATACATATCTGCTGCTCATTTGAACTCCCTTTGTTCTTTGCCTCCCTCCCTCCCTCTATCTCTTTGCATTCCTCACCAAGTGGAGCACGAAGTGCCTTGAAGCCTTATGAGAAGCGCGGGTTACCGGGGATCATGTGGGTACATAGTGTACTATAGCTAGTGTGGGTACCCATAGTGCGGGTACCCACTTCCCATACCCAGGGGTATGGGTAGCCACCCCTGGGTGTGGGTACCCTGGGGTACTCATAGGAATCGGCACACACTGTGTGTGGCTAATCCTTGGACTGATTCCTTCACCAGGGACCAAAGATTCAGCACACACTTTGTGACACACATCCGGATTCTCCGGAACTAGTGAGGAATGTGACCCCGAGAGAAGCAGAAAACGCCCCCCTTCTCACATCCACTGGGATGTAGGTAGTAAGATATTGAGATGATTCATGGCTTGCCCTGCGTGCCCCGACTTCTCTCTCATTCTTTCTCCTATGCACTTGTTCGAGGGCCGCGTGTGTTGTCAGTCGACAGCCACTGGGATTAAGACCACAGCGTGCCCCTCCTCACACCCGCAGCCCAAGCAAGTACTGTTGCTGAGCCCTTCCCCTGAGAGCAAAGTCGAGTCCACACCCAAGGTATCAGGTACAATTGCACAGTCAATGGTCCAGAGTTTCAAGTCTGGCTTAGCTCTTCGTGATCGTCGGTGCTATGCGAGTACCACACCGGTAAAAACTGGCGTAACATATTGTTAAGAAATAAAGGGCGGCATCAGGGTCCCGACGACAGTCAAGCTGTGTCATGAGTCTGTATCCAGGTGTCTTGCGCGTATGGTAACTCTCCTTCGCGTATGGTAACTCTCCTTTGCTCTCCCTTCCTGATTTGCTCATCCCGCACTCACCCTCTCCCCTCCTAACAGTTTCTCCCCCGGCTCTCTCTCCCTTACCTGAATGATGCTTCTGATTAAATATACCCCACGAGGCCCGTGCGAGAGAGGCACAGATAGTCCCCCGGGTCAGGGAGATTCATCTGTCATTGAATGCGGCTGTAAAGTTGTTAAATGCATCTCACATCCACTGGGAAGATGGTGGGCTGGATTTTGTCGGCAGGCCTCGCGCCGTTCAATGTGTGTGAGATCACGGGAGATGTGAGGCAGGGCACCCCCCAGTAATCAGAGATTGTGTGCAGGGAACTTCGCACATGTTGAGGTCAGGTCACTCCGGATTTGGCGGCATGACTAAGGCGGGATGGGGGATGTTGGGCTCCACGGGGATGTAGGGATGTGGCACAAGTCAGAGCAGTGAATTGCCAGTGGGAAGGAATGCGAGGCCAGCCTGCGAGCAGTACGGGCGAGTCATGGCGATGCGCGCTGCGGTGCTAGCGGGGCAAACTGACGAGGTGCGTTGCAAGGGAGGGGCATGGTTCGTGACACACCCCTGCAGAGGGTCTGTCAGGAACCTTCGCTGGCTGCATGTTTCCCTCCCACACTCATCTCCGCTGGCTGCATGTTTCCCCCTGCATTTATGTTGCCTTTAGTTCTTGGAAGAGTGCCGCGTGCCTCATTATGGTGACCCTTGCTGGGCTTGATGGCCGAGTCAGGTGCTGAGGAAGCTCGAGGTAGAAGAACCTGGACTTCTGGAGGCGAGCCCACAGCTACTGTTTGACCTCAAGCGTGAGCAGTTCATGGGCATGGTTGCAGCCGGGGAGGCGCCGAGAGCGCTACAGCTTGCCCGCGAAGAACTCGGACCCCTCTCCCTCAAACACCCGGACCTCGTGCCTGCCCTTAAGTCCACCCTCGTCTCCATCGCCCAGCCAGCCCTCGCCCCCCAAGCCGCTGAGGTGGCCTCTTCTCCCGAAAGTCCTCTTAAGTTGACTTATATAGCCTCAATGACAACTTCCTCCTCGAGCCAGTGGCGAGCTGCAGAGTGCGGGGTGCACTCTGACAGTGGCTTGGAGGAGGTGGCGAGCTGCCAAGTGCGGGGTGCACTCTGACAGTGGCTTGGAGGAGGTGGCGAGCTGCCAAGTGCGGGGTGCACTCTGACAGTGGCTTGGAGGAGGTGGCGAGCTGCAGAGTGCGGGGTGCACTCTGACAGTGGCTTGGAGGAGGTGGCGAGCTGCCAAGTGCGGGGTGCACTCTGACAGTGGCTTGGAGGAGGTGGCGAGCTGCCAAGTGCGGGGTGCACTCTGACAGTGGCTTGGAGGAGGTGGGCCTCGCAGGGAAAGCATGCACATGAGCTGGCAACCACACTGCAGCAGGCGTTGAGCAAGCGGCTTGGGCTGGCGGAGCCCCGGCTAATCGTGCTGCTTCGGAGCCTGCTGCACGCGCACACGGAGTGGTTCAAGCTGCAGCGCTGCGAGGACCCCTTTCGACACATGTGCTCACTGCACCTCCTCAAGGCGCCCTCCGCCGCTGCCGCCCTCCCAACTCACAGCCTCCGTGGCGACCCTCTTTCAGGCGCGTTGGTCTTCACCACTGAATCCATTTCCCCAATCGCCACTGCACATCCCGGCAGAAGTATGCCTGCAGCTTGCATGCGGGGCGAACGTTGCGTTCAGAAAAATAATCCGGCTATTGTGTTCCACTGTACATTTTGCCTCGTCTATATATATACGAAGTAAATATATATATCCTTGCAGTGATGGGCAATTTGCGTTAGGCGCAAGGCCCGGAGTTCTGCCCCAGAGCTAGCTTAGTAGATGGCAGCCATGTCAAGAAGTGGTGGGAGTGGATGTGGATTTTGAGATGTGGAGGCTATTTGCATGGGGTGCAGCAGGTGTGGTGGACGAGGGCCGTGCTCCTGGGAGTCATCACATTGTTGATGACAGTGATGAGGAAGATGAGGAAGAGGAAATGCGGACCAGCATGGATGGTGTTCTCAACGAATTCACATTCAGCGAGGACACCATTCTGACCTTGATGGAATTCATGGCGCTCTCCCGGGCCGATGCCATCCAGGTGCACTCTACAGCCATTCTCGCCGAAGGTGGCATTGTGGCAGAGGTATATGCTGCTGCTGAAGTGTCCCATTGGATGAATGCAATGATCTTGCTTGAAACGTTCCCAGTGCATACGCAGCACTTTGATCTTGACACCTGGAAAGAAAAATGACGTGTGCTGAAAGTCCACATGAGGTGTTTCCCATTACATTTCACGTTGACGTGGTGCGCAACCATTGTTCATGGATCGGACGGGTGTGCTTGCACAGCTGTTACAGCAGCACGATGGCAGTGTCGACACAGTAATTGCCAACTTGCTTACATAGAAAAAGGCACCTGAAGACAGGTGCTGCTGGGAATGGCGGCATTGTGTTTCTCCACGACGACGACGGCGCAAGTAATGAATGGACTCCATATCGGCATAGGGTGATAATGTGCATGCAACGAACCATTGAAACGTATGATTGGGCATTGAGAACGGCAGCTCTGTTGTATGCATGTTTTGAGAAATGATTTACTGTCTTGCAATAACTCCTGGAAAGTATCATACGTTTTTTCTCTCGCTGTTATTCTGCTAACATGTACAATATATTCCTGTCCCAAGAACTTCTCAAGGCCAAGAAATCTGTGCCCAAATCAATCAGCAATCGCAGCACTACTGCCGTTGATACTGGTCTTAAAATACCTCGATTATGCCACCCTATTGATTAGGTTTGGGCAAAACACTTGAAATATCGTTGGGGTTCTGTCTAGATAGTTATCGTCAGTAGTGGTTTCGAGAATGTTTCCACTGTATAGGGCTTGAGGACTCTGCCACCAACTATTCCACACATAACCAAATGTAAAGTCTGCAAGGTGACTTGTAACACAGGCAGACCCCTTGGTAGACACTTGAACACTGCAACCCTAAATCGCGCACCGCCAGGTAAGATTCGGGTCGTGGACATTTGTATTATCGTATTGCAACACAGAAAATATACACTGTATCTTATAGCAGATTTTTGGAACGAGTACTCGTCTTTGCTGATCAGTACTGCGTGTGTTATCGTGTTGCGTGTGTTATGCATTCTATATAGCCATGTCTAGCTTGCGCTCGGGATGGGGGGGTGCGGCGTCAGTGGTATGGCCTTCCGCCTGAGCGGCTGATTTGGTCTGGTGAGCGCTTGTATTGCGCCTTGGGGATTTCGGCTGTACGCAGATAAATCGTTGGTTAATTTCGTCGGCGCCTACTTTCCCATCGGCCACCGCAGCCGCCTGGCCACGATATGCCTTTATCGTACCACTCATTATAACACTGGCCCTCGGCATTTATTTTTAATATGGTGAGCACTGCTTGCGTAATGCCGTCTGCGACACCTCATAGAGAGGAGCCAAATGTCCAAAAACATCCCATTCAACGTATCAGTAAAAAAATACCTATGTGTCACCCACACGCAGTGACCTGTCGAACCGTACAAATATATGTCTGAATAGCCACGCTCGTAGAAAGAAACTCCACTTTCGTACTCTCCGCGAGAGAAGTCGATCACGGACGAGAGGTCACGAACGAATCGAGTGAGGCGAAAAGAGAAATTTGCGTTGGTGTCGAAGAGTCGAGAGATAAGTCATCGAAAGAAACATACGAATCAGTGAAGTGACCGCTGCTAGACTCGCCGACAATGAAGGGAGGGGCGGGCAAGCACAACCGCTGAGCGAGCTGTCGATAAGGCGCTTCACTGGCGTTACCAGCGACCACCCTTCTTGCGTCGTCTATTAATCTTCGAACATTGAGAGTCCACTCCCTCGCACAGTTTCCTATATTAACCTGGGATGAGTCTCCACGAGACGAGGTCCTACTTTATTCCACAGCTCGCCCCATAATATAACGTGGAAACTCGCGTGGTGTGGGGCTACCGCTCGAAAGGTGCAAGCGAGAGCAGTGGAATCACTTTCCCATCTCAACAAAATCTCGCAAACGGACCGCTAGCGTACAACTGTGACGATAACTTACTGCGATGCATCCTATAACAGCTACGATGGATGCCGTATATCACAGTGATCAAGACAGGGGTATCCTCTTATTTTTGTCGCCATCATGATTTTTTGTCGCCGTGCAGAATTTTGAGGTTGGTTGCAGAATTTTTGGCTGCGTGCAAAATTTCCCAGGAAAAAAAATCCGAACCCTTAGAGATTCCATTTCTGTTTTTGTTCTGTCATTTTTTCTTCAGGAAATTCTGCATCGCCATCGCCAGTTGTCGCTATTTTTTTTTATAATTTTGTATTGCTCGGAAGTTTTTCGCCATCGCCATCGCCAACAGCATCACTCGACTGCCACTTTGACTTTCGACTTTCAGTTTCACTTTGCCAGCCCTTTCGTCTACCATCAGCGATCAGGTCTGTCGACCGACAGCTTGACAGCTCGACACCGACGACCGAGACACGATCACACGACACACGACACACTCACTCGACAGCCGACCGCATTCTGACCTGCGCTCAAGATCGAAGATCAGGTTGAACGACGTGCTAATCATAATATGTTTTGATCGTGATGCGACGAAATCGGTGGATTCCATTCGACACGAACGAGCCGCAGCAGCAGTATTATGACGTGCAGCGACCGCATTGTATTTCTTTTTCAGTTGCCCTTTTGACGGCAACACGCCTGTGTGCATGCTTTGCTGTGGAACCCATGTATCCTGCGTTGCTTGCTCTTGCTACACCTGCATATTTTCCCACTTCGTGTATGTTCCACACTCGCTCTTGTTTTTGCTATAGGTTGCGCTGGCTGCTACGTAGTTCCGCACGTGAGATGCATGGGTGCGCACGCAGCGTGCGTGGAGCTTCGCTTTCTTTACACATTAACCATACGCATGCACTGTTTTTCGAGGGAGAAATTTATTGTGCATATGTGTTTTTGCTTATGTGACAGGAGCCTTCCGCGGTAGCGGGAAGCGTGGGCGTAAACAGTTGGTGCCTCACAGAGTTTCTGCTCGAGGGCCGGGCGCGACCGCAGCGGCAGAGCCGCCTACCGCAGCTGGCGCTGGGGAGGCGACTCCCTTGGCCGTGACCAGAGAGCGCTCGCCCGAGGTGCAGTTTCCCATTTCAGCGGTACCCGGTGGCGCCGCTGGTGGCACCCCTTGGGCGGGACACGCGCCCAAGCTACCTCGCCGCCAGATGGGACTGCGGATCAGCCCCTGGTATAACCAGCGAAGGCTGAATGAGCAGCACCGGTGAGTGAGCGAGCAATTGGCCACCACGCGGGAGGTCATCCAAGAGGCTCGTGATGCTATGCAGAAGAGGATCGATTGGCAGAATGACCTCCGCCGGAAGATCGAGGAGATCCGCGCGGCTGACGAGCCGTATCGCGGCATCCCGTATACGGGGCGCCGATCACGGTCGCCGACGCCGGAGCCGGACGGGGAGGTCACGCTCCCGGTGGGGCTGGATGATTCCCCACCCGACCTGGATGACGCTCTGAGCGATGACGCCAATGTGGCAAGTGGCATCGAGTACGCATATCCTTGTTACAGTCCCACCAGTCCTGATGCTCATGATGACGAGGAGGATGGAGCTGGTGCTGCTGAGGTGGCTGTCGAGGAGACGCCCACGGATGCCGACAAGTACGAGACGGGCATCTACGATCCTGGACGGCCTGACCAGTCCGAGGACATCGAGGATGGGAAGCTGACCACGAAACCCGCCGACGAGAGTTCTGATGACGATAGTAACCCTGAGGAGGCGCCCCGTCGGAAGAAGGCCAGGACTGATTAATGTGGCGCTTCAGGATTGGCCGGCAGAGATCACAAATGAAGGAGTAGAATGTAGGCCCTGTCATAAGTGAGATGTGATTGGTGCAGAATAGAATGAGAGATTCTAGAATAACAATTGAGGAGAGAGTATATGATGATGGCTCTCGGAGTCAATAACATTATGTTTTAGAGATATGACATTATGTGCAACCTAACTCTGTTGAATAATATTCAGCTTTACTTGCAATTAAGATAAGAAAACTTGCTAAAGTGGTGATTCTTGCCTGACCTCAAGAAAAGTAATAACAAGACCTTTGTATTTGATAAACACTCGAAGTACACTCGTTCGGCTTCACCACAATCTCTGGCGGATTGCATCGGCGTTTTGTCACAGGTTTTAGCTGAGATGAATATTTAGTAAGACAGCCGACGTTTTAGTCCCTGTGACTTGCGGGGTTTTTATCTAATGGTTGATATGGACAGCTACGAGCTGGGCGGATTTCTCAAGTTTTGGCGCTTTGCTTGGGTCTCATTTTGAGGGCGTACAGCTGGTATGTCGGCTTGGGTTCGATCCTCAACGTCCTGGCCGATTCCGCGCGTGTCGATTTAACAGGTAACCGTATTTTTCGTTTAGCGCTCGGCTTTGAATTCATAATGAGGGCGACGTCCGAACAGCTTGTCTGTCGTCTTGGGTTCGATCCCCTGCCAACGTCCTGGCTGAATTCGCGGTAGTTCAATTTTGCATATGCTGGCGCGATATAACACGCGCACCTTAGTGCATTTTACTCTTAGGATAGCAAGTACTTTTTAGTGATTAATGTTTTACTGGCATTTACTGTTTGAATTTAGAAGTCATATTTTAGCTGATTGTCTTACGTAACGGTCAATTACTGTTTGAATCTAGAATATAAGTAATAGTTGTAGTGATACTCTCTTGTCGGTCAATTACGGTTTCAATTTAGAAGTGATAATTCTACGTAGTGATAATATCTTGTCGGCCATATACTGTTTCAAATTAGTAGGTAATAACTGTAGTGATGACTGTGTTACCGGCAGTAAAATTATCTGCTTGCACTGACTGTCTTACCGGTCAGTAAAATTAACTAAGTTACTTACTAGCTTCGTAAAAATATATATTGCATGATACGTTTATTTTTGTACGGAAGTAGAATTCTACCCGTCTTTGCTCGTTCATTCGTGTAGGCGACATATTGTCTCCACTAGTGACTTGGTAGCCAAAACGGCGAAAAAACTCCCTTTTCCGGATGACAAACGAATTGTCATTATATCAGAGGATTTTGTTACATGGCGACAATTTGTCTAATCTATAATGGAGGATCGTTTGGCGCGGCGACACATTTCGTGGCGACAAAAAGTGTTGATTAGAGGATTTGTGTTACATGGCGACAAATTGTCTCGATTAGAGGATTTTTATCGCGGCGACAAATTTCCTCAATGGCGACAAAATAACGCCTGGCGACAAAAATAAGCCTGATGGCGACAAATTTCACACGTTACCCAAGAAAGGGTCCGGTGATGGTAAACATATCAACACATATGCGCTGTGTCCGAATAGCACGTTCTTAATCGGTTTGGATTCTGGTCATCGATCGATAGAGTTTATGAACATTTTAAAAGATCGATCGATACCGGTGAGTCTGCGGATGTGCTTACACCTCAACGAGGTGGAGTGCTGAGATTTCAGTCATCATCACTCAACGTCGATTATATCGACAAATCGCCATCTCAGTGCTCCACTGTGGTCGCTTTGGTGGCATAGTTGCATGGTGACTCGTGCGATCGTGACATGGCACCAACACTCAAAGACTGATAATATATGCACCTGCAATATTATCAGCGGTCCTAAGTGTGTGTCCATCAGCACCGTTTTCCGTATGGCTTCGGCAGCCTGACTTCCCTGAGTGTTCTTTCGCCATTTCCAATAGCTCATTGGGGGGAGGTTTGGGGACCGTGCCACTTATTACAAACCAGCATGGATATTTGTTCGCACGCTCGGCATTTCGTTTAATGGACTGTGCATTCCGCATTATTTTGACACGCGGGTGCCAAGCGGTTCGTGTGCTCTCGTCACTGTTGAGTTTGTATGCAGTGAAACTCGCGACGTAAAGTCAAAGTCGAAGTTGCAGAAACAATATATGACCGTAGGTGCATTGTCTCCTGCAACAGCGCGTATCAATGGTATATGGTGCGATATTAACCTGGCAACGTGTTGGGTTTCAACCTGGGTTAAACACACTCTCGGACTACCTGTCGAGTTTAAATCGGTCGGTGCAACGATTTTTACCGCGACATTCGCTTTGTGCCAGGGGTCATAAGTACATCTCTGCCGTTCAACTGGCAGGTTGTCCTTCTTCCCAGTGGAGCCAGCTCAATGGAGCTGGGTACGGAAGG
The DNA here is from genome assembly GCA_001247695.2 of Cymbomonas tetramitiformis. Taxonomy (NCBI): domain Eukaryota; kingdom Viridiplantae; phylum Chlorophyta; class Pyramimonadophyceae; order Pyramimonadales; family Pyramimonadaceae; genus Cymbomonas; species Cymbomonas tetramitiformis. The sequence goes on from LGRX02005613.1 coordinate 26,898, forward strand.
GAACCCCATAACCGTTGACTGCGTTTGCTGGAGATACTGCCAGTAAGTTTAAAGCATCATGGTTGCATATTATTGGCATGACGTCTGGAGCGCTACGCCGCTGGGAGCGTAAGAGAGGTGGTGGATGGTTTCTAGAAGACGCCACCAGAGCGAAAGAGCCAGTAGCGACATTCTCCATTCTTATCAGTGGCGCCTAAATTACCAAAATGGGGATAGACGATTATCACGAAATTCCCTACACTGGTAGTCCGAAGAAAGCGACGCCTACGCCCAATGATGTTACGGATCGAAAGATGACAAACGCCCGCAGTCGCGATGTTGGTAAGTACGTCAGCGTCGATGTCACGATTCATCTTCGATCTGCAATCGTCTGAGCTGTACGAGTACCACTGAAATGCGCGAAGATATCAGCATTAGAGCATCGCACTAGAGAAGCGAACGTCACGGGTTCAAATCCCGTCGTGGAGCATTTTTGCCACACGACGATATATGATTTGACCCGGCTCGTACAGTGAAAATCCCCGCACCGATTTCAGACCCTAACATTGGTATCGAAGCGACCACGGTTCAGAGCCGCTTCGGGTGTAACGGCGCGTTGGCACGATGTGACCCGCACTGATGACGTGGATCCGGGCTGCGTCCCAAGAACTGCGATGCACCTTCGGTGCGATGGGCTGCATCTCAAGAACTGCTATTCAGCTTCATCGTAAGCTGCCACGTCATCACATCTGACGTTGGGACCCTGAAATGTTAATCGAGACGAATGCGATGGCATCGAATCGTCAGGTGACGATTTTTTCTTAGGGGGGAGATATGTTACGGATCGAAATATGACAGACGCCCGCAGTCGCGATGTTGGTACGGCATCGTCGATGTCACGATTCATCTTCGATATGTAATCGTCTGAGCTGTACGAGTACCACTAAAATGCGCGAAGATATCATCAATAGCTTCGCGTAGCTCAGTTGGTTAGAGCGTCGCACCGAGAGAAGCGAACGTCACGGGTTCAAATCCCGTCGTGGAGCATTTTCGCCACACGACGGTATATGATTTGACCCGGCTCGGACAGTGAAAATCCCCGCACCGATTTCAGACCCTAACATTGGTATCGAAGCGACCACGGTTCAGAGCCGCTTCGGGTGTAACGGCGCGTTGGCACGATGTGACCCGCACTGATGACGTGGATCCGGGCTGCGTCCCAAGAACTGCGATGCACCTTCGGTGCGATGGGCTGCATCTCAAGAACTGCTATTCAGCTTCATCGTAAGCTGCCACGTCATCACATCTGACGTTGGGACCCTGAAATGTTAATCGAGACGAATGCGATGGCATCGAATCGTCAGGTGACGATTTTTTCTTAGGGGGGAGATATGTTACGGATCGAAATATGACAGACGCCCGCAGTCGCGATGTTGGTACGGTATCGTCGATGTCACGATTCATCTTCGATATGTAATCGTCTGAGCTGTACGAGTACCACTGAAATGCGCGAAGATATCATCAATAGCTTCGCGTAGCTCAGTTGGTTAGAGCGTCGCACCGAGAGAAGCGAACGTCACGGGTTCAAATCCCGTCGTGGAGCATTTTCGCCACACGACGGTATATGATTTGACCCGGCTCGGACAGTGAAAATCCCCGCACCGATTTCAGACCCTAACATTGGTATCGAAGCGACCACGGTTCAGAGCCGCTTCGGGTGTAACGGCGCGTTGGCACGATGTGGCCCGCACTGATGACGTGGATCCGGGCTGCGTCCCAAGAACTGCGATGCACCTTCGGTGCGATGGGCTGCATCTCAAGAACTGCTATTCAGCTTCATCGTAAGCTGCCACGTCATCACATCTGACGTTGGGACCCTGAAATGTTAATCGAGACGAATGCGATGGCATCGAATCGTCAGGTGACGATTTTTTCTTAGGGGGGAGATATGTTACGGATCGAAATATGACAGACGCCCGCAGTCGCGATGTTGGTACGGCATCGTCGATGTCACGATTCATCTTCGATATGTAATCGTCTGAGCTGTACGAGTACCACTGAAATGCGCGAAGATATCATCAATAGCTTCGCGTAGCTCAGTTGGGTAGAGCGTCGCACCGAGAGAAGCGAACGTCACGGGTTCAAATCCCGTCGTGGAGCATTTTCGCCACACGACGGTATATGATTTGACCCGGCTCGGACAGTGACAATCCCCGCACAGATTTCAGAACCTAACAAATGACCATTCTGATGAAGGAGTTGTAGCCTGGAATAATGAGAATATCTGTCAAATACAGATGACGCTGACGACACTGGTACTGACGACATTGGTAAGAATAACACGGGTGAGGCAAGCCCTGAATGGGAGTATGACACCCCAGTCGATTATGACTCTGAGGATGACGCTAGCGAGATCGATGATCTGGTAGCTGACGATCCGGATGAACATGCTGAGGCTCGTGAGAAGAAGAGACAGGGCCTACAACTGATCATGGATGAGAAGGATTAACAAACCTGGGTGCCAAAGGGCACATCACTGGGGCCTATTCAGAATGGTGACCGGCCAATCCATGGACAGAAATATGGCGTTGACTCTAGCTGTCCTCGAGTCCGAGGTGTGAAAATCGTATCTAAGCCGAAAGTCCGGCAAGTCTGGACATATTGACAGCGATGACGAAGCAGAAGTGGCCCCTCGTTGGAAACTGACAAGAGACGAAGAGATAAGCTAGAAGGCAATTGATGTGCCGATCCCCTGATTAGGATTTGTATAGGTGGCAGAGCGTGATTGATGCTAACCTGAAGATTCATCAGAGATTTGGGAGGCGCACATATACGACATGAATTGTAGCCCAGAGGAAGCTGCTTTAGCTTTAACACCTAAATGACGAATTCAGTTTGAGCAGTATAGCATCAATGCGAGCGCGGAAACAGCCATAACGTCTACGTTGGTAGGCTATATTTGACATGTATGAAGTATTGATGTCCATATTTGAGACGTAGGCAAGGTCCCTGAACTAGGCGAAGGCCATCAAACTCGATATATCGAGCAAGAAACTTACTGGAAAGTGCAGGGGTGCCCTTTGAAGATTGCTCTACTAAAGTCCTCAAATTAAGTACATACTAGTTTTCCCCATTGGTATACAGCATGATATATAAGTCTTCGCCCACTCGTAACATGAAGCCAATAGTGGTGCCAACTTGGCATGGCGCATGATCGCAAATGCCCGCAGGAATGGTTTCAGCCGGATTTCATTAAGTATGTGGAATGTGGGTCACATATATTGAGGTATGCACACACGGTGTGAGATAACATGGTGCCATGGCATCCGCATGATTCCATTGTATAAGGTGGGCGAAAAATCGTAACAAATGGATGTTTAGCACTCGAGTTATCTGTTAGATATATAGTGATAACGATGTGTTGATGAAACAGTCAGAATGCTTACACTTAAGATAACACAAGAAGTAAGTTATATTAACCAAAGCTCGGCTTAAGCCGGAAACCCTAAACCTGCGACACCCGTAATGTACGAAGTACTAGTACTGATATAGGACTGTGACACACACGGAGTGTCACATCCAGCACACCACCCTGTACTATTACGGAGGAAGAGTTAGGGTGGAGCAGGCAGATTTGTCAGGGGAAACACACCATCGCAAGCGGTGAAAACAAATTTCTAGGGGGGGCCTGTGCTCTTGGCCAGGGCGGTCCCATCTCTAGCTAGCAATACACACTGAAGGCTGCTTTCCCTGTTACACAGATATAGTGGTGCTACTAGCAAGCCTAATACAACTCTAGCCACCTCGGAAGTGGTCCACAGAGTAGAGTTCACAGAAGTTGGTGGCATTGTAGTTCTCAATCTCAAAGTCCAGACCGTAGATGTCGAAACAGACAGAGTCCAGAAAACCAGAGTCCAGACTGAAGTTGGTGTCGAAGTCAGCGGGTCCAGTGTCCAGAAAGGCGGTGTCAGTGAAGAAGTCCACTGTGCAGTTCTGATAAACAGGGTACTGCCCGTACATCACCGACCGTGGAGCAATCTCCACGTCACAAAGTGCAGAGGCGGTGACGGTGTCGATCAAGGTAGGCCATGCTCACACACATAAACAGAGCCGGCAGTACTGCTGCTGTGAGGAAAGTACCAATTGAAGTTGTCCGGACACCACCAACCCGTGGAGCGGGTGGTGGCACGGCATCATGCAAGTCCTCGTCGTCGGATTCCGGGTCAGCTAAGCTAGCTGAATCATGCGCGGTAGAAATGTACGGAGGCAAGGGGTAAATGAATTAACCGCAACCTTTCATTGGTTCAGGCTCGAAGAAGCCCGACTTCACAGACATGCCGTCCATGAAAGATTGTTCGAAGGGTGGCTCGTCGTCGATGTAATGCTTGGGGTAGAGTACCGCGTCCTCGTCGGCCTCGATTACCACTTGCGGCGCAGGCTCCACGATGCTCTCGTCGATCACGGCGGGCGTGGCCGACCCGAAATGCACCATGGGAAAGTGCTGAGATGCTGATTCAGCACCACCAGCCACCTGCTTCAGCTCGCGGAGAGCTGTGCGTGCCTCGTGCACGCGGGTAGCAAGAAGAGAGGGTTGGTAGGGCGTCAATTCTGCGTACTGTGCCCGAAAGCCCACGTCAATGTGCTCGGGGAACGTGAAAGGCTCCTCGTCCTGTCGAACTAAGGGGTGATCATGTTGAGCACAAAGTCGAGCAAAGGCCGTGTCATCCTCAGCGTCGAAGGCGGTCTGGAAGGCGGACACGAGTCCATCGGCGTCGTCGGCTTGCTCAATCACGCACTCGTCGCACTCGATGTCGGCGGTGGGACAATTGGCGGAGTCATGCCAGAAGCCTGGAGGGCAACGTACACACTCCAGAACGAAGGCCTTACTTCGAGACGACGTGGAACGACAGGGAGTGCATGTCGAAGTGCTTGTCGTTGCGGCGTCCATGTTCTTGTTGCCAATTCCCGCCTTTGGCGAGGGGCGAAGCGGCAAAGCGGTGTTGTCGTTGACGTCCGTGAAACTTCCCATCTCCTCGACGGTTCTGACGGTCACGCTAGGAGGAAGGGGGAAAGTGCACACCTGGCTTGCGCGTAGGCGGAGCCGGCCAGCGTGTCGTCGGCTCGTCGTTCGCATTCTCGTCGGAGCAGAGCGAAGGAAGGACCTTGTTGGCGGCGTCGATGTGGAATTGGAAGTTACTAATGAGGGCCTTGTCGTCCATGTCAAACGGCAGACCAGAGTACAGCACGGACTTGTCAGCGGAGGGGACGTGCCGCTTCACGCGGCCGGTGTTGGCTTGTTCCCAAACGTCAAGAATGTGCGCGAAGATGTCCTCGAGCTCGACCTTGGCCAACTCAACGTCCAAACGTAGTGGCGTGATGACCTTGTCGTAGAAGTCGGTGTCGAGGGAGGCCAGCAGTTGCTTCTTGGCCATCAGCATCTGGAAAATGGCGAGGCGATCCGGGATCGTTCTTTTCGTGATCCGGAACGGGATCGATCCCGGGAGGGAAGTTTCTTACGGGATCGATCCTGGAACGCCCCGGGTACGGGAACGATCCTGGAACGCTCCAGGTACGGGAACGATCCTGGAACGCTCCAGGTACGGGAACGATCCTGGAACGCTCCAGGTACGGGAACGATCTTGGAACGCTCCAGGTACATGAACGATCCTGGAACGCTCCAAGTACTGGAACGATCCTGAATCGATGGGGGGACACTCATGATAAGTCCAAGGGTCGGTTCAAGCATTCAAGGCAAGTACCATGAACCGCACATTAAAAAAAAGGTAGACTTTCACAAGGCTAGAAAGCAGGAGGCAAATTCAAAAAGAAAAAAAATCAACAAATCCACATAAATAGATACACCTTTGAGTACACAAGCTACTTCATTTGCATATGTTCATACGGTCTCCACTAAGATGGTATCACTGGCTATTATACTCTTCTTCTTTCTCATCTATACTTCCCACTCCTATAGCGTTTTGGTGTTGGGGTATTTTTGTCAAAGTTGCAAGCCACTTGGTTGGTTGCGCAAGCTTCACACGCGATTGTGTCGTATTCCATCTTTTAACTTGGGTAAACATTCTTGAATACTCCTTGCTGAAGGTGTTTGGCACCTCTGTCTGCACATGCGATAGTGCCACAGTGAGTAGCAGTTGAAAAGAACTTATGCGCAAAAAACAACAAAGGGTAAATAAGTACTTACCACAGCTTGTGACTTCGTGCACGAGTTCTCATTTATTTCATACTCGACGGCCTAGTCTTTCAAGCTTGGGCCACTGGCCATCTGGCTTCTAGAGTTTTCTTTCCCTTTTCTTCTATTGCTCGTGCTGATTTTTTTTGTCTTATTATCCGCATTTTTTTCTTTTTGGGAAGGTGATGCTTGCTTGTTGGTCTCCGAGTAGCGCACGTCCATGTTTTGAGTGGCCATCCTGAGGAACGAATCGTGGTAAAGCTCAACACACATAAGCTGACATGCTGAGCTCAACTGAGAAGCAAAGCAAAGCAAACAGCAAAGTTGGGCAAAGCTGAGTCGAGTTGAGCAGAGCTTAGTCGAGTTGAGCTAAGTTGAGCTAAGTTGAGCTAAGTTGAGCTTAGTTGACACGCTGACAGGAGCAAAGCTGACACGCTGAGCTGATATAAGCTAACAAGCTAAACTAAGCGGAGCTGACAAACCGAGTTGAGCTGACACACAGTTACAGGTACGGGATAATATAGCATAGGCTGGAATATGTGTGTATATGTGTGTGCCTGTTGTGTTATTCCTATGCTAGGATACGCGTGTATCTCTGTAGGCATAAGAGGCCTACAGATACACACATATCCTAGCATAGGCAAAAGAGGCCTATGCTAGAATATGTGTGTGCCTGTTGTGTTATGCCTATGCCAGGATAGGTGTCTATCTTTGTGTGCGTGTGCTATGCGTATGCCAAAATATGTGTGCGTCTCTCTATGCGTGTGTTATGCATAACACACGCACAGACATATTCTAGCATATCGTGGCATACGCATAGCACGCGCACCCATATCTTGGCATACGCAGGAGATACACACATATCCTAGCACGGGCATAGCACAACACGCATACACAGATATACACATGTCATATCCCATCACAGGCAGAGCACACGAACACAAATACACACATATCATAGCACAACCATAGCACACGCCAAGAGGTACACACATATCCTAACAAAGGCATAACACTAGCACACAAAGATACACACATATCATACCACAGGCATAGCACACGCACACAAAGATACTCACATATCCAAGCAAAGGCATAACACACGCACACAGAGATACACACCTATCCTAGCACAGGCATAACAGTAGCACAGGGATACACACCTATCCTAGCACAAGCATAACACTAGCACAAAGATACACACATATCCTATCACAGGCATGACAGTGGTATAGAGATACACATATATCCTACCACAGGCATAGTACACGCACAGAGAGGTACACGCATATCCTAGCATAGGAATACCACAACAGGCACACACATATACACACATATTCCAGCCTATGCTATATTAAACGCAGTAATGCAAACTGAGCAAAGCTTAGCTGAGTTGAGGTGAGTTGAGTTGAGTCGAGCTGAATTGAGCTTAGCTGACACGCTGACGTGAGCGAAACTGACACGCTTAGCTGATATGAGCTCAAAAGCTAAGCTCTCAACTCAAACGCGTTGGCGTTGAGTTTGGCGCTAAGTGCTGAGCTAAGATAAGCTGAGCTGAGTTGAGTTGAGTGAATGCGTAATAGAGTGAGTAATGAATTTTTAGTGAGTGGTCCGTAGTGTGGGTTGTGAGGTTATGAGAGTGAATACAATTACCTTAATGCACGTTCGTTCTTCACATTCCCGCTCCTTTGAAGTTTCCGCCTTACCATACCCAACACCCCATGCAGTGTGAGAATAGCTTGGTTCCAAAACCTCAAAGAACATAGTGAAAAATAACATGCTTATCTTGATCTTATGTAAGACCAGAAAGTGCGCGATACCATACCATACTTTCATAGTAATCACACATATCCTAAAAGATCTAAAACACGGGAGCACATATGTGGAAAATTATTTTTGCGACGAAATATTACACCTCTTTGTGGCGCGACGGGAGACAAGTGGTCACAGACACAAGAGTGTCAGACCTACTCAAACCCAAGATGCCATACATTACAACAAGGCCAATACCTTGTTGCTCGCGGATCAAGGGCGCTCCAAACAAACCCACAGACCAAGGGTGCAGGCGCCTTCTTCTACAAGAGTAGAAAGCGTGACCACAATGGTTCCTTCAATGGCGCAGTCACCAATGTGTGGCCAAGGGAGTTCGTTTTTGCAACGCCACAAAGGAGGTGTAATATTTTGATACCTATGCTAAATAAAATAATTCTCTTAAAATAATTCTATACATTAAAACAAAACAGTATGATAAAAAGAAAATAAACCACCACTCTAAGTGGGGTCGGATTTTACCTAAAGGGAACTAGGTTGTGCTTAAACCGTTAACCGGTTTAAACCCGAGGGGGTCATTTTAGGTTTAAACCTAGGTTTAAACCCCCGGAATTTCCCCCCACTGTATGTAGCCTTTGCCATAGGCTTGTGACACGATCGTGTCTACGACTCTACGCGACCCGCGAGACTAGGCTTAACAGTGTGAGACTAGGCTTAACAGTGTAAAACTCGTAACCGGTTTAAACCCGAGGGGGTCATTTTAGGTTTAAACCTAGGTTTAAACCTAGGGGGGGGTGGGGTTTAGCACAACCTAGAAAGGGAATCCGGCCTAGTTCGCCTAACTATTACCCAGCAGTTCAATCGCGATGGTTCCACAGCGAGCTGTTTCAGGCACAAAGGATTAAACGATTCTTATTAACATCTAAAATCGTGTGACTGTGCAAGAAAAAGAAGAAATACTAACTAGCAAATTGTGCCGACAGGACAATTGAAAGCAAGTTTATTCAAGTGCAAAGTAGTCTAGCAAAATCATAATTGCATACTATTCGAGCAACTTGTCACGAGGCATATACCTGTTTAACTGTGAGGGCTATCCCTCATCGATTCGTTGAACGAGTGAAAAGCCCCCTGCCGTCACTATCCCGACACACACCCGACTCTCTTAATTAAAAGAAAGACTAAACCAAGTGCGATGCAATAAAAAACTCAAACAAGGACAAGAGCGTACCTTAAATTGGCTGGGTTAGGTTTCACCCCAGGGCGTGCCGAAGGCTAACGCACTCCCAGCCTCATTTGAGCGATCTGTCTATCTAAAACAAAGTTCGCATCGTCGGACCTTAAAAGCTACAAGCACCTATATCACTATACTACTTATGCAAGTGCAAATCGCGCTACAAGTTGCAAAGTTCAAAGGAAACAGTGCTCTGAGGATGATGCCACCACACTTGCGAGCAAAAGAGCGCCAAAGGTAGTGCCACACTATTCGTCGAGATACGTACCACCTCTGGGTTATTTTGAATGTTACTTTGCTGCGAGATGACACCCCACGCTTGGCAGTCTTGACATTCCTGTACCCGGCGGTACCACCAGGCGGCAATTAGCACAACAGTCGCAATGACTGCAAAAGACATGCTACGGAAAGCATGGACACATACCTTAGATTCCCAGTGTTTCCACACCACCAGAGCCCAAAAGCAATTGGGGTGGTAACTGGGATCGGCGCGTCGGATATTTATATCCCGCCTCCTCGCCAAGAGCCATGGGGCGGTTGTTATGCAATTTTGAGTTGCGACATTGGAACCTAGGCTGGGCCTTTTAAGAAGCTAAAAAGGCCCAGTTTTTCACAATCCAGTAAAAACATGCAAACAGGCACACACACCTGTAAAATTCTATCGAAGAATTCAATTCGAAAGCGCATTTTTCGAACTAGCTAGCCTAAAGGCAGAGAACGCACACAAAACAAGTACTTAAAAATCACTTAAACATCACGTAACGTGGGAGCTCCTAGCCCCACATCAAATGTCGAGCGTCCCTATACCAACTCACCTGCCCTTCAGGATATCACAATGAATCAAGGTGCGCAGGTAGATGCACCTTTCCGATCATGCTAAAAGGTTGTGAGCGCACCTGGCGGGAATGGTGTCCGCTCATTCCGTGGGTGACCAACGGCCATGGACCATTTTCAAACGTGCTCATGGACTTCAAATTGCGAACACTGTAAGTGAATTACGAAAGGAAAATAGGTGCGCAGGCAGGATCTACTCTCAAAATTTCGTTCGAAAATTATGGGGTAAATCATAGTTTTGGGCAAGCGACAAAGTGCGTGGGTGTGTGGGTTACGTAAACACCAAACGCATCTTGCTTGCGGCGACCACGCAATGACCAACCACCTGCGGAAAATATACGGTACGCGAAAATATCAGAAACTATTTTATACTAGCAACACAATACAATCAAATTATTTAGGCTGATCTAATCAGAGTTTGCAGTGTGGTTTTCGGCTCCGTGCTTTCAAACTTCGGAGACGCACGTAAGACTAAATGGGAAGTCAAGAGCTCACGATACTGTGTCCATGCGCCATGGCGCGCCAGTGACATTTCTGCTGACATCTGATGTCATTGACATTTCTGATGTCATCGATTACTGGAACGCGAAGAAACGGTGCAGTGCGTTCGGGATTTCCGATGACGGTTTACGATCCAAAGCGAAACGAGAACGCGGATCGCGGATCATCACCATCGTTATGAGCACGCTCTCAGGCGATGCATGAACGGGGATCGTGACGTGTCGTCTTTGTTACACGAGCGCTCCGCAACGGGGGGGAACGGGGAACAGTCGATTACGCATTCAGAACTGAACGCCGAATTCCAGATGCATGTCGTCCAGAGGTCCAGAAGCTCCATTGCCAATCGCAGTTAAACAGGCATCAAAATCCTGAATTAACGGGTCGGGGTCCTTCTTGGAGTCGAAGTAGATGGAGCAAAGCTCCTCATAGTGTCCAAGAGGTCGAACTACACGCGGAATCAATCTCTTGGTGACCTCGAGAATAGCGCGCTTGCCATCCCGTGGCGAAGCCCGCCCAGAGGCCTCAACCCAACGTCGTGCCGTCGAATTTGGATATGTCAACGATGTCAAAGTCGAGAATAGAATACCATTGATGCCTATTACCCACAGCCTATATAAGGTGGCTTAAGCCACCTTAATTTAAAGGGCTCGTGGGGGCTTCTTCGGCGGTGCTTTCAAAATTTGGAGACCCATGTCGTCAAGATCTTGAGCTGCTCTTTCTGCAGTGTCTTATCAAAAGTTTGATTTGAGTTTAGCTTTGTCCATCACCCGGCCTTAGGTATATCCCGGTGTACCTAATTTCGCTTTTACTTTTGACGCCGTGGGGAGCCAAATTATTATCCGGAGGTCGTATGGCCCATAAATATTGTTGATTACCTGTCCCTTATGGTCTTCAATCACTTAGTTGGTGGTAGTTGGATCATTACGATGGTATTGGCGAGTGGTTTATCTTGGCGATTTTCAGAAATTCGAAAATTATGAAATTCGAAAATATTTAGGTACATCCCTTAGGTGCATCCCTCTATTTGTATCATTACGCCATCGTTGACATACGTAAGCATATATATTAAGTTATGATGCTTTTCTACCCCTCTTAAAGCATTTATGACAGGAGGGATATACACTCAATCGAAAAATTGCGGCTTCATTAGATCAGTCATTTAACACACATAGAAAGACATATTTTTTGAAAGACAAATGTTTTTTTTTTTAAAGCGGATTGATGCAACTTCCCTCGAACAATATGATATATATATATATATATATATATATATCGGATCATATGAGGGCGTGCGATAGTTTCCCATGTCCCTGACCGAGTTGGTAATCGGCTGGTCGATATAGTGCTTGAAACGGACCGATATCGACGTCGAGATAGTAGGCGATATGCTTAGGTACATCGGGATGTACCATGGAGCTCTTAGGTACATCCCTGTGTACCTCCGGGTAATGGACATCTTGGCCCTCAAATTCTCGGTTGAAGTAGGGTGGGTATTTCCCAATTTTCCTTAAGATGGCTTAAGCCACCTTAAGCTAATTAGCTCACGGTGGCTTCCTTGAAGGCGCTTTCAAAATTTGGAGACCCATGTTGTCAAGATCTCGAGCTGCTCTGTCTGTAGTGTCTTGCCAAAGTTTGATCCGAGGTCATCTTGACCCTCAAAATCTCGGTTGAAGTAGTAGCATGGGTATGCAAAAACCATGAAAATCGCTCAAATTTTTCTAAATGTTGCACCCTCTTCGATACTCCCCAAAACTGCTCACCGGGAACTTGGTCTCGCCTAATAGTGCACATAGTGTCTAAAAGAAGACAATGTCGCCGTCATTTTGAACCAAAAAAATCTAGCTTCCGGTACCGATAGCTCCCGTAATAATTGAAAACGTTAAGGTCGCTTAAGCCACCCTAATAAATCGCTGTTAGGGTGGCTTAAGCCACCCGAAGGGTAATAGCCATTGAAGATGGCGTTCACCTCCTTGGTCGCATCAGCCAGATCAAAAAGAGCGGTGTTGTTGGGGTCCTTCTGCTCGAACGCGTGCTGCAGAGACTTCACGATAGAAGTCCACAGAGTGTTGCGGTTGTTCTCATTCCCATGAAAGGTGACGTCCTTGGAGCCCAAGGCGTCGCGAGAAATCCTCTTGATGATGTCGATGTCCCAAGATGAATTTAAACCCGCAGTAGCGCGAGTCCGGTCCGGAGCGGTGAGAGCAACTCCGGGCGAATTAGGCGTCGGTCTGTAACGAGACCCGACGTCACGTGAAAAAACCGGCGGTGTCTAGGCGAATTCGATTGTGAGCCCCCAAGGGAGGCATAACGTGTGAAGAAACACTCATGATGGAAATCCTGGAGGTGGTAGCGTCGGGGGTAAAGGGGCGATGTCGGAGAGTACGTAAAAGCGATACGTCGGGAGCGTAGGATGCAGTTCCGGAACGGATAAATAAGGAAGCCGTAACTGTGAAATTGTAAAGATCTGATACGCGTTGGCCAAGGAGTCAACGACAAAAATTGATCAAGTTTCAGTCGAATGAAATCCAGCGCGGACAATACAAATAATCCCAGGTAGGCGCACGCTGCAGCGAGTCCGAAAATTAATCCGCCCGTAACTTGCCCTCCACCGCAACTGCGAAACATCACGACATCAGATCGGCCCCCCAACGCCCCACCAAGCGGAGCGGCTTAGCCACTCATGTAATCAAAAGTAGTGGAAGGTCCCTGGCGCACCATAGTGATCACTATATATTGAGGAAACAGTCAGAATGCTTACACTTAAGATAACACAAGAAGTAAGTTATATTAACCAAAGCTCGGCTTAAGCCGGAAACCCTAAACCTGTGACACCCGTACTGTACGAAGTGCTAGTACCGGTATATGACTGTGACACGCACGGAGTGTCACACCCAGCATTATCGCCGGAAACGTGAAAACCACGTACCTGGAAAATAACATCAGTACCAGCAGAATAGCGATTCGTCATTTAGGTGTTAAGTAATCATTTTTGGGTTTGGGTTCGAACCCAAACCCAAACCCAAAACATCTGCCTTAGAAATAAATTGCGCGTTTCGTGCACAAGTAACTTGAAGCTTTGAGCTTCAAGTGACTTAAAGATATATCTCTTGGCAGTATTTGCGGCCAAGTTTCGTGCGCTAGGACGCACGGGAAGCCCTCGGCTGTTTGGCATCTTTGGGTTTGGGTACGTTCGAACCCAAACCCAAAGGCAAAGGCATAGGACCGTTTCGTAGATTCTGTCCCGATGCCGTTGCAACCTCGCATGCTAACTCATATTATAATGAATATTCAACATTCAAGCGTTGGATACCCCACGCCAACGGGAAGCGCTCGGCTGATTTTTTATTTGGGTATGCGCACCCAAATGACAAAAACGCATCTTTGAAACTCGTTAGTTTCAAAGATGCGTGGCCGATGCCTTCGTGCTTATGTGTATATTTCATATGAAATATGCCATGGAATAAATGTGGATATCCCGCACAAACGGGACGCGCTTGACTGTTTTGTAATTTTAGGTGTCCACTACCCGGTCTTGGGTACATCACGATGTACCCAAGCCACTCTTTGTTCCGCACGCCATGGCGAGCTCGAAACATCTCAAGTTTCCATATGACCGATATAGGTTGTCAATAACACACCAATCTTGGGTATGAACCATATGATTGGCGGTATTCATGTCATAGACATGGGATTTTGGGGGCGGTTGCCTAGGTGATTTTCCAGAAAAGGCGAAATTCTCAAGTTCCAAATTATTGGGTACATCGCTTGGGTACATCGATTTGTATGCATGGTTATGCACATACAAATTGTATATTTGGTCGATGTTTCATTAGGGCATTAAAATAGACCCTTCAAAGCACTTATTTTATTATGGGGCGGTCCCATACCTCACAAGTTATCATAGTTCATCATCAAGACTTCTCATCATAAAACAGTGTCAGATTTTAGATTTCGCCTAAAAAATGCGCGCGGACATGTGTGATGACTCCCACCCATCGATCTATTGAACGAAGGCATATTTATCTGTGCAATGCATGTTATCGCAAATACGATTGCCAAAGAATGAGCTGACAAATACTTTTGCTCATAATAATTGATATCACAGGTCACCTTCAACCGCTCGCGTCGACTCGTCCCCATACCCGATAAGGGACCTCGTGCCGTGCGGCAAGTAAGCAGCTTGGGGATCTAGGGTACGCCGAACATGACGAGAATAAATTAATTAAGATATTGTGGTGTAACAAACCTTAAAAAAGGATTCCACTTTGTGAAGAATCCCCCCCCTCCGATATGCGAGACTGTGAAAAAGGCGAGTCGCAACAAACCGTGGTAAAAAACAATTAAAAAATGTTTTTGGGAGCCAAGTTGCGACTTGCACGGGTTTGAATGCACCTGACATGATATATATCCTACCAGGATGCTTGTGACGGCATATTCCCGTGTTCATGATGATGTTGGCTAGCTACATTGATGATTCGTAACGACAAACCGTTAAATTTATGCCCGCATACCGTCGATTTAGCTTGGGTACATCCCTATGTACCCAGACCCTCTTGGGTACATCCCCATGTACCACCGGGTAGTGGACATAGGGTGCACCCAAAATACCAAACGCATCTTTGAGTTTCAAAGATGCTTGCCGGTCGCGTGCAGCGGTAAAGGGCAAGGCAAAGGGTTTATGATATATAATAAGTAGGAATAGTTTTTAGAAGCAATAGAATATTTTTCATATGCTTCTGAAAACTATTCCCCATCATGCAAGCATGCAACCTGCTCTCGGCACCATGTGGCACCATGCATGCATGCTGCCCTCCGCTCATGCAGCATGCAATGTGTTGATGTGATTTCGCCGAAAATTTCCGGCGAAGAGACGATGGCGACCTGTCTCAGGTCTGATGACCTTGATGGAAGAAGTGATATTGCTAACCACTAGAGCTATGGCGTCTAGGGCGTCCTCAATATCATAGCTAGATGATCTAGACGGCTGTTTCCAACCTATACAACCGGGGCACCAGGGGTTCGACTCCCGGTGTCCCGGCTATGATATTGAGGACGCCCTAGACGCCATAGCTCTAGTGGTTAGCAATATCACTTCCTCCATCAGACCTCTCGATCGCGCGGAACCAGTTCCCACTTCGTGTCCAATATCGTTTACCCTACAATTGTCCTATGGTAGCCTTGTTCAGGCTTCATAGCAGCGAGAGTGTAGCTAATTATCTGTTTATCTCATCGATTGCGGCATAATATTATTCGATATTAGTTAGCCGTTTTCACGCAAATTTCGATTTCCAATTCCGGCTTTCACGAGTCCGACGTCGGAAGATATCTCGTTTTCTGAAACACTCACGAGAAGACCGAAATATATATATGCGGTAATGTGTATATATATTCGGAGTATCATAGAAACACTGCGCAGGAGGCAGTGATCACACAACGGATATCGCAGTCTAAGATGCGATAATAAAATATCATAGGTGCTTTATTATCGGTCGGAACTGACAGAGACGGGCAGGCAAGACGCAAGTGACACCACAGGGCGAGGGGTGACACAGGAAGAGACAATCACCCCCAGTTTATGGGGGGGCAAAAGTCTGTCTCTCCATGAAACACGTCACTCGTCCACGACCTCGGATCGGCTGCCGAATTGCTCAATTCGCTCGTTTGAATTGACTACAATTCGTTCAAGAATGGCGAAATTCGGTCGAAATGAAAACTTAATTCGGCAGCGACTCGTTTCCCTCGGCTGAAACTCTCTGTACCTATTGAATTTTCGATTCACACCCAACCAAAGTTGGCGCTCGCAGACTTTACCAGTAAAATCGAACTTTCGCAACATGTGGATATGCTGCTGGATTTGACACTGTGACACCCGAAACTGTCACATGTCACTTCCTATAGTAGGCTGGGTGACCGTCACCAGTAGACGGGAAACACCCGTTAGGTATTTACTGTATGGTATCTCGACTTTTATCAAACACACTTTACCGTTCTGATATCGTAACCCTGCCTCAACTCAGGGTTTATCTCTCCAGCTAGATATATATTACAGCGGAACTATATATCTGACAGGTTTGGCCCCACTTACGCTTTATTTAGCCACTGCGACACTGCCAACATGATTGGCTAAAGCCGGACGCTTGGGATGGAGTGAGGCGCTCCGCGCGTGAGGGTGCCGGCAGTCACGGGTATGGCCTAAGTTTTGTGGGTTGATTTACGGCGCGCTGTCGCCTTTGATAACATTTTTCTTACGGGACTTAACGTTGGATTGGTTTACGTCTTCTGGTTGGCCACCACACCGTTACGTATCGGCCGCCTTTGCCACACGACTTCCCGGAATTCCTGATCTCTCACAGTGGCTGTATCGGCGACCCACCACATTTCTTGGCCGCCCGCGACTTCCGCATTTTCACGTCTCATTGCCTCACGCCGTCCCTCCAGTCTATCTCATCATGGTCGCTTCCACTAGATCCACCGCTAGCATGGCGAATCGCCGGCGTGCGTTGTCCACGATTTTTGATTCCGTTGCTGCCAGACATGCGAACACTCCAGCGACGCCGCCGGCAGCTCAGCCGGCTGCTAATTCGGCAGAAGCTGCGTTCCTGGCTTCAGTGCGTACCCTACAGAGGGAGCACTTTGAAATGACGATCGCCAAGTCCGTCCGTCAGAAGTTGTTCGAGAACAAGGATGGCAGATTTTCCGGGACGGAGTCCCACGCGTCGGCACTCTTCGCGAAGATGGTCTCTGCACTGCAGACTGCCTTCGTGACCGAAGACCTTGGGTTTGCCCCGCTTTTCGTGCTCGACGACGCGACCCTGGCCGTCCGCGTGGAGGCCAACAATTTGTTGTACTCCACGCTCGAGCTGATGGTCGACCCCATGTCGCCCGCGGCGGACTGGATGGATTCGTCCCACGCCAGCTTCCCGGCTGACGGTAAGCGCGTTCTTCACGAATTCGCCCGCCGGATGATTCCAGCGGGTGACCCCTTTCAGGGTCAGGCGGACATGTTGGGCCTCCGCATCTCTGCGGGCGTGGACCCGCATGACAAAATCGGAGACTTCAACGCCGCTCTGAAGTAAGGCTGCGAGGGCGCGGGCCACGCTCCTGGACGAGGACGTGAAGGCGCTGTTCATCAAGGCGCTCGACAACACCTTCTACCAGCCGGTGGTGTCCCGGTTACTCCTCCACGATCAACGAGCCGATCATGACCTCCTCACGATTCAGCAATGGGTGCGTGAATGCTACGCCGACTCGCCGAGCACGTGCGGGCGGGCACCGCCACGGCGTCCGCACACCGGTTCGTATTCTCACGGCACGCATTTCATGGAGCAGACCGGCGATGGCTCCGGTGCGCCCGATGAGCTTGCGGATTTGAGGACCGTTGTGCTCGACTTGAAGCGGCAACTCGCCGCGTTTGTCGCCTCCGCCGAATCCGAGCCGTCCTCGCGGGGATTCACTCCCCGCGCGGACAAGCCGGACCGACGGCCCAACCAAGACCCGCTTCGCCGCCTCGCCCCTCCTACCCAAGCAAGGGGGGCAATTGGTCACAGTCCGTCTCGAAGAAAGTCGCCTTTCACCGCGACACCGGTGCGACCGTACCGTATTGTCAGAACCAGGTGTGCGCGAAGGGCAAGGCACGGCATTGGCATCGGGACTGCCCGAACGGGGGCCGGACCGGCCTCTCGGCCTACGCTTTCGCTGAGGAGGCCGAGAACTCGGTGTTGGCCGCGAAGTTTCAACATGCCATCGACCACGACGACGCCGAAGAGTTCGACGCCCTCTGCATGCTCGCGGGCGGGAAGCCGGACATCTTCGCCGACCTCTCCGCGTGCTCGTTCTGCGAGGAGGACGGTGAGGCCCTCGTGTCCGCCGTCACTGAGTTCTCGGAGTTGGCACGCACGGCTGGGGCGTCGACTTTCAGCGTCAACACTTTCACCGCCAACATGCCGGTGGTGTCGGGGCCGGCTACGCACTCCCCGCCCGCGTCGGTTGAATCCGACGAGGAGTGGACCGGTCCGCCTAACCCCTTTTGCCCGCCCGTCACCCGCACCTTTGCGGACTTCATTGAGAGCACGGGGATTGCATTGGGGGCGCCCGACGAGCCGCCCGTGAGCATGAACATGCTCTCCGCGATCGAGGCGCCGGAGAGCGTGATGAGCTACGAGCCCGAAGCCTGCGCAACGAGCGACGACGGCGACGAAGATGCCTCGGTTGCGCTGCCGCGGCCACGGTACGGCTGGGGGGGGGCATTCCCGGCTTGGGAAGGTCTTTCCTCACTTCCTCTTTGGTGTGTGCACTCTTCGTAATTTGTGCTACCGCCGCACCACACGCCGTTTCCGGTGTCGGTGGTGCCAATGCACGCGCATGCGCGGCTCCACCGGTCGGTGGTGCTGCGTGGACTGCCTCGGCAGTCCCAACTGCGGCAACTTCACCGCCTGCACCTTTCCGTGGCGTGCTGGGCGACGCAGTGGGTGGTGCAGTGCCGGATGCTATACCGTCGCGGAGACAGGCGCGGTATCGGGAGCTGCGACAGGGGTTCCGCTTCTACGGCTTTCTCCCGCTGCCGCCAGAGCTCGTGGATCCTGATCCGCCAATTCCCTCTTCACCGCCTTATTCACCGCCACCGTACTCGTCCGAGGACGAGGCGCCGGGCTCTGGGGACTCCGCGACTGAGATCGGGGATTCCTTAATTTCGTCTACGCATTACCACCGGCCCCGGAGGCCGGCAACTACTGCACCCTCACGCTGCTCCGAGCTGGCCGGCCAGTTCTTATGGAAGGACTAATATATATATATATATATATCATATATTAGTCGAGCCAAACAGCGGAAACAGTCGGACGCTGCAGAAACGAAGGCTAAGATGAGATAATAAAATACTGTGTGTGTTTTATTATCGGAGGGAACTGCAAGATGGTGACTGCTGACGTGGCACCTCGGGGCGAGGGGTGACAGAAGAGGCTGCTCTACCCAACCTTATGGGGGGGGTGTGAGTCAGTCTCCCCGTGACACCACCTCATCCCGAAGGTATGAGGTGCCACAACAGGATCCTAAGTCACAAGCACGGAAACCCTAACTGCACACGTCACAAGAATCAAGGGGGCTTTTCCAACCCAGCTAGTACGGCATCCGCCCGCGCTAATCTTGTGTTGTGCTCTAGGGGCTTACGCCCATGCATGTGCCGTGGGGATTAGCTACTCCCACGGGGTAGGCTGCTGAAATTACTGAGCAGGCTAAAGTGTTGGCGGCGGTGTCCTTGACGTGGATAAATGTCGAGCGCTGCCAAAATGCGAAGTGGTCACCCCACCCCTGTGCGAGGCCAAAGCCGAAAGTGGCCCGGCACCACCGCACGAATCGTGTCGGTGTAGGGAGATGGCTGGGGTTTGAAAATGCGGAGAGTGCCTCGGGTCGAGAAGCTGCATTCAGTAAAAGCGAAGATGGAAAGGTTGAGGTGGGTGTGGGAGGTGGTCACAACACCACCACACACCACCAGCTGGCGACCAAAGGTTGTGCCAAATGAAATCGGAGAATGCGGAGAGGCGAGTTTGTAGGAGTCAAAGTCCTTGTTGTCGTTCAAGTCGAAAATGCCGGAGTCGGATTCGGTGCCTGGTGCACAAGCACCACCAGGCACCACCAGGTCGTGACCAGTGGTAAATTGTCGTTGTCGAAGCAGGTGAAGTGTTGATCTCAGCGCGCACATGCGCGCATGCTGGCGCAAAGAAGCCATTCAGCCGCGGCTGTAAAATCCGTAAGGTCAAAGTTTGGGTTTGCGTTGAAAAACGTAAAATCTCGTAAAACCAACCAAATCAGACGATGAAAAGGTCGAATTGTAGTAGAATTTCGCGGGGAAAACGTCGGTGAAGTCAAAATAGGCGTCAGGTAAGCCACTTTTGTTGCAGATCAGGTGCTGTCGTCCAGAGGTTGAAGAACACAAAGGAATTGTCGGTTTAGTTGAATTGTGACGCACGTAAAGTGCGTGAAGTGTCGGTAAATGTCGGGAAGTGTCGGTATAGAAATGTCGGGGGTGACCGATGCGAAAGCAAGCCGGCCGTTGTCTGTAAGTGTCGGTATAAAAATGTCGGCAGTAGTGTCGGTAAAAAATGTCGGAAATAGAATCGCCGGGCGCGAAGCGATCTAGTCAACGAATCAACGAGGCAAAGAATAAGCGTGTAAAGGCCCCATAACCTTATGGAAGGACTAATATATATATATCATATATTAGTCAAGCCAAACAGCGGAAACAGTCGGACGCTGCAGAAACGAAGGCTAAGATGAGATCATAAAATATTGTGTGTGTTTTATTATCGGAGGGAACTGCAAGATGGTGATTGTTGACGTGGCACCTCGGGGCGAGGGGTGACAGAAGAGGCTGCTCTACCCAACCTTATGGGGGGGGGTGTGAGTCAGTCTCCCCGTGAAGTTCCAGGACCCTCTGGTGGCTGAAGATTGCTTACACCGTGCATGCCTAGAGATTGGCTAGCGATTAGCTTTCTAAATGTGCAGAAGAGCTCTCTGAATTTGAGTTGTGTTTAGGGTTTTAGCACTTAACAGCTATATCTGACAATCTTTGTTGTGAGCTGGGACCGCCCTGGCCAAGAGTACAGGCCCCCAACTGTGCTACATTGTCCTCCTGAAGTTGAGTAGGGAGTTTGTTGCTTCGTTTCACCACTAGCTCCGGTCACCACCCTAGGTGGTGTGCTGGATTTGACACCGTGACACCCGAAACTGTCACATGTCACTTCCTATAGTAGGTTGGGTGGCCGTCACCAGTAGACGGGAAACACCCGTTAGGTATTTATGTTATCTCGACTTTTATCAAACACACTTTACCGTTCTGATATCGTAACCCTCAACTCAGGGTCTGTCTCTCCAGCTAGATATATATTACAGCGGAACTATATATCTCACATATGCTATAGTGTATAGTCCACGTCGGCCTAGCGAAAGAATTATGCTGAAATCTGTATAGGCAGCCCTGACCGGGAGTCCCGGTGCAGGCCCCTATGACAGATTCCTAGGTAGCCAACACTGGACCGTGACTGATCCGTAAGCCCGTGCTGTGACACACCGAGTGTCACATGTAGTTAGACTCGAGACCGTTCCTCTGAATTCACGGCCGGGAATTTCAGATTCATGGCCGTGAATCCTGACTCCGTGACCGTTCCGGGTATATCTAGCTTAGGGTTTATTTTTTATGAGAGTTTATCTATATTGGTTCACTGACTGTCTGATATCTTGAACCGGGATATTCCAGTAGGTCGTGGACCCATTCCACGCTATATTCCACAGCTAGTTTGGCCATGATTGGCTAAAGCAGCCGCTTGGAGAGGTGGTGCGCGACGGCGCGTTTGGGGACTCACGGGAATTTTGAGATGAGCTGTTTGCGGTGAGCGTCTTTGAGCCGCAGCTATGGGGGTTCGACCTGGACCGGGCCTAGTCGACGCAATGTTCATTTACGGTATTACGCTTGCCCTGATCCCGCTTGCTGCCGATTTTTGGGCTGGTGGCTCGAGCACCTTCGACCTCGACGACGTCTTCCAGTGCCCCTCGCTCGCATGGCTCTACCGCTCCTTCCGTGACTGTGACGTCGCATCTTCCCAACATTACCCGAACGCGCCCCGGCGTACCACCTCCCATCAGGCTTTCAGAGTTATGGGTGTTACCACCAGAGCAAAGAAGTCCCTCACGAGGGACAGCGACATTGATGCCTCTCTGAGGCTTATCGACGGGGTTCGGAACAGCCCGACGGTGCGGACACCGACTATTCCGACCCCCAACCCTGCTTCGAACGAGGACGCCGACGTGGCCGTTAGG
The DNA here is from genome assembly GCA_001247695.2 of Cymbomonas tetramitiformis. Taxonomy (NCBI): domain Eukaryota; kingdom Viridiplantae; phylum Chlorophyta; class Pyramimonadophyceae; order Pyramimonadales; family Pyramimonadaceae; genus Cymbomonas; species Cymbomonas tetramitiformis. The sequence continues at coordinate 49,214 of LGRX02005613.1, forward strand.
CGTTACTTGCAGGAACAGGCGAAGTTGACCGACGAGATCTACAAGGCACGTCTGCATCGTGCCTGGGCCAAGAGCATCCGCGAGGACGTTCTTGGTGACAAGAAACATCATTTCCGCGGTACGGACGACGCTGGCCTTCTGTCCGACCTGGTGGTGCAGCTACGTACGGAGTTCGAGTCGGCTGGATTGGAGCTGAAGTCCTTTGATCTCGACGACCCCCTTACCCCGGTTGTGAGCCGGGTGAATGGCCTTCTATACGACGTGCTGGCTCTCGTGGTGGAGAAGCACAGCAACGCGTATGTCTGGCTCACTGGTACGGATGCTTCGTCTGACCGAGATGGCCGGCGAGCTTTGGTCGACATCATCAAGGGCTGCGTACCGGTGGCGCTGCGGGAGTCGCAGCAAGAGGAGCATGCGGCCTTGCGTTACCCCGCGAACGTGGACCCGCAGCCGATCTTGGCGCGGGAGCAACGTTTGGTGCGGGACAACAGGGCCTCCGACTGGACACCTACGGAGGCTACGCGTAAGCTGAGCCTGTACACCAGGCTTGACCCGGCGTTCTACGCTGCGGTTAAGGTGCGCTACCCCATGGCTGCTGACTTGGCCCATGTACCGTTGGCCTCGCTCCGCTCCATGGTGGTAGAGATCTACCAGGCTTGGGCTCAGACTGACACGGGGAAGGCGGCTTCTGGAGCGGACGGCATCTCCGCGCACCTCTCCAGCAGCGAGTACGACGCCCTCCTCGTGAAGATCACGGAGCTGAAGGAGCTGGTACAGCGGCAGCACGGGGAGGGCGCTCCGGTGGTGCGGCAACAGCGGGACAAGCAGCGGCAACAGCAGCAGCAGCGTGCGCAGCAGCCGAGGGGCTACCGTATGGGGCAGCACAAGGTGCCGCCCGTGGGATTCGACCGGGACGACCAGCGAGCGAAGCCGTTCTGCGGCAGGTGCAAGAAGGCAGGCAAAGGTGAGAGCTATCACTTCTACCGCGACTGCCCGTTGGGCGGGCGCCAACACCCGCCCACCTCTGCCGCGGCATTCTGCATTCCTATCGACGAGGAGGACGCGGAGGGCGTGCATGCACTTGCCATGTGTGCGCTCTTTCAGCAGGCAGCGGACGATGGCGCGGAGTCCTTTGCTCGTGCGGCTGCCGCGTACGGGCCGCCTGCGGTGCTTTGTGCGGGAGCGGTGGGCGGCATCGACGTGTCCGCCTACGGCTTCGCGGTGGAGCAGCGGTCAGCTTCCGACGAGCCCGTAGGAGACGACATTCTTCGACGGCTCGACGATCTTGCCGGGGAGGTTCACTCCGCGGCCAATCACCAGGTGCACTTCACACACGCGTCTTTCCCGCCTCCTGACGGCATCGAGCAGCAGGCTTCGGCTCTTGTGTGCGGACCCGCCGCGGCGGGGACCACGCCGGAGGAGCAGGTACCGGCAGGTGGTGCGGCGGCATCGGCATCCGCCGTGCCGGCCCCTGCTATGCCTGTCTCGCAGGGGAAGGATGTGAAACCCGCGCCACTGCAATCGGCGCGGGTAACCACCACAGCGGACGCGGACGGTGAGTTCGCTGGGTTCGTTCAGACCGTGAACCACGCCGCCATCGGGCAGGTTGACCTCACGGGTTACGACACGGACGATTACGAGGACCTCGCCGACGGCAGCTTCATCGTGAAGCCGCGGACTCCGGCCATTTCGGCAAATCATGCGTCGGAGTCCGCGACCCACGTGCCTCGGTCTGGTGGTGCATCCCGCACCTACGGTTGTGGCAAGCCGCCATGGGGCTTCCCCGCACACGCGGGCCCGTGGGGATTTCATTACTTTGTCTCTCTCTTTCTTTTGATCTCGATCATGGGAGTGGGAGCTGCCGCCTACACGGCGGCCAATGACATCGACCCTGTGCAGGTATCGGGTCGGGCTGCACCGCAGCCTGTGCTGTGCAGGGGAGACTTATGCATCTACCCCGGTATATCCGAGCTGGACCCCGTCACTCTGGATGCAGTACTGCACTCCCTGGGTGCTGCAACGGTGGCTCACCGGCCGCCTGACCCACTGGAGAGCAGTGCTGCAAGCTACTACCGTGGACATTGTGGTGACGGTGCTCCTCTGGACTTTGACCCCGAGTAGCTTTACTTCTGGCTCTGGCAGTGCACCACTTTCTGGTGGTGCACTGAGACGTGCTTTGACCTCAACATGGTCTTCAATTTGGTTTATGCTTTACTTTGACATCTACAATCTTCGATCTGGTTTGCTGCCACAGTGCTTTTCAGTAGTTTAGCAGGACCTGAGTACCTGTATATTTCTGCACTTGTGCCGGCTAGAGGGTTTCAATTTGTGTATCAGAATAGCACAGTTGAATTAGCAGTTAGGTTTGTCACCCTAGCTCCTACCCTAACTTATCTTGACTTCTCTGACTTACCTGTCAGTCACCACCCACAGTGCTGGGGTGGTGTGCTGAAATCTGTATAGGCAGCCCTGACCGGGAGTCCCGGTGCAGGCCCCTATGACAGATTCCTAGGTAGCCAACACTGGACCGTGACTGATCCGTAAGCCCGTGCTGTGACACACCGAGTGTCACATGTAGTTAGACTCGAGACCGTTCCTCTGAATTCACCGGCCGGGAATTTCAGATTCATGGCCGTGAATCCTGACTCCGTGACCGTTCCGGGTATATCTAGCTTAGGGTTTATTTCTTATGAGAGTTTATCTATATTGGTTCACTGACTGTCTGATATCTTGAACCGGGATATTCCAGTAAATTAATCAATTCGAGCTCACAACAAAGTTTTTCACTTGAAATTCGTCTTTATCACTTGGCCTCAAAATAAACGCACTCTCAGGACTTTGTCCCCTTTGCTAGCGTAAATGTTTTATTATTATTATTATTTATTATTATTAAACTTAAAAAGTGAGAAGAAAAAAAAAAACACTCTACTCTTGTCCCCAAGAGCTTATGGACTAAATTAGACTTAGGGTTTGTAACATTTATGGGGTCCATAACTTTCTCCGAGCCTCTTCGATCAACTCAAACTGTAATGTCGACCCTCGCGTGTCGCAGGCTGCGCACCCGCGCTCGGAGAAACTCTGGGGACAAGAGTAGCTATCGTATCGGTATGGGCCCTCGCCTGCGCTGGAAGACGGCAGACGCGAGACGGTGACCTGCGGCTGGGTGGGGCTGGCGTGGGGTTCCCTCCAGAAATCGAGGGCAAACCGTCATAGAGATAGAGATAGGGCTCTAAAAGCATGCGAGTCGGAAATGCATATCGATATGCACTTTCGAAATAATGATCCTGTAATGGTCTGACAAGTAGAGGTGATTTCCTGATAGCGATGCATGAGTTCTTGACGTGTCATTCAAGTACCAGCGCATTTCTCGTTAATTGTCACAGCCGCCTCAGGAATTTCTTCCACTGATTGATTTGCGTGCTAGTCATGTTGGCCTCGTGTGAAGGACTTCCGCCTCGGTTCATGGACCATTTTCGAAATCCGCCTGCTGATTTTGTTATGTTGTGGTATGTCGCATTATTATGCTTTCTTGCTGTGAATTTCGTCATGCTGAGATATTACACGAAAATCTTTGCGTTGGGAAACACAATTCGAGCCAAGTCGAAAACCATCTTCGTCCTGGAGCACATAAGGTTTGTCCTGGGTGCAACAGCTGCACGCTGAACCTTCACGTTTCTACTAGATTCCCTGCTTTTAAAGTTAACGTTGTAAATCGCTTTTCGCTTTCTTTGGCTTGATTTCGGATAGCAGATGTCTCACATTTTCTATCTCGGACCTTTATCCATGGCTGTAAGAACACGATGAAAGTGCTCTTGCATTCTTTTGTGAAATCTTGGCTGATCAGGGTCGTTGCGCACCGGCATGTTGCAGTCGCACCGGAGCTATCGTTCTCCTGCCAGTCGTCATCTGCAGTTTATCACTTGCGACTCTCTTCGTCCCACGCCAGGCGTCCACGTGGCAAGTTATCAAGGTGCTCCATGTTTCCAACTTGTTTCAGATCATGGGTACGCGTGCCTGGGGCAGCTCACATGCTCTCCTCGGCTTAGTGCGAATTCGTTTTATACACGATGGCCCTATGCATCGTCTTCGTTTAGCTTACTGGGTGAATCACAAAGTTGAGAAACAAAACTTTGAGCAGACTAACTAGCGCCTTCTGCGAGCTCGGCACGAAGTCAGCAAAAGTGTCCTGCGAGCTTCTTTGAGTGAGTTTTTTTCTGGTCCACGTGGCAAACCTGCAGGCGGCTTACGAAGGCTATTGCTTCTATTCCTTCTACCGGCTACTTGTATACTACGTTGGTGGCGGGGAAAAACTCGTAAATAGCCTGCAAGGTTCACGGCTGCAAGTAAGTGGCCCGCGCCTCATGTGCACCGTACTTGCAACTCTTACATCCCGCCGCACCAAATGTGCACTTGAAGCTCCTGCTTAAACGGCCTTCGGGAATATCCGCTCATAGGTGTGGGCGCCGACTGCTTCCCCTTGCCGTTTCTTCCTTCTGTTCTACAAGCTGACGAACACGTCGCATAACAACGTCAACGTGACCACATTCTGGAGGTGTTTCGACTCACTTGGCCTCCTCATCACTCCACTCATACCCGAAGCTCTGGCCTCGCCTCTAGATAAGATATACCCGGAATAATCTTCTCAACTCCAACTCAGTGATTCTCTTAGCTCTGGCCTCGTCTCAGGATTGGACATTCCAGGACCAATGATCTCATCATTACTGCAGTCTTCTCCAATTTGGTGATTCTCTAAGCTCAGGCCTCGTCTCAGGATCAGGCATTCCAGGACCAAAGACATAATCGTGATTGCAGTCTTCTCCAACTTGGTGATTCTCTAAGCTCTGGTCTGGTCTCAGGATCAGACATTGCAGGACCAATGACATCATCACGGTTGCAATCCTCTCTGACTTGGCGATTCTCTAAGCTCTGGTCTCGTCTGTAGATCAATCAATCCAGGACCAAAGATCGCAAGACCTTTGTAGTCGTTTCCACTGCAGTCTTTTCTCAAGCTCTGATCTCTTCTCCCGATCAGATACAGACGGAACTTTGGCCGTGTCCCCAACCAGTGATACCGAGCTGAGCCCTCTACTTTGAGTAGATATGCTTTTACTCAGGCTTCTCCCAGTTCCAACCATCCCAAGTCTAGGCATACCCTACCTTTTCCCACCCCTTGACTTGAAGAGACACATCAGGACTACTGGCGCCAGATGTACTACAAATGCTCTCGGACGGCGCTGTTACTTTCGCGCCTACATGCCCCTCGCTTTGTTGCTCGCGGAGCGTGGTGCTTCCCGTGCGTTGACACGTGTCGAGTGTATTCCAATGCACCTTATCACGATACAGGTCACTCCAATCTCGCCAATCCTGTCGACGATGGCCGAGCAGAGCCACATCTTGCCCCTGGCGACACCACATGTTGAGCCGATCTCCAAGTCTTGAGGACGGAGGTCATACAGCGCAACTCCGCGGCCCTTGCTGTCAAGCAAGTCTTGAAGGGCGTAGTGCCTTCCTCGTTCTATTCGAAGTCGAGTGCAGGTCCTGACGTGTCGTTTTTACGTGGGGGTGGCGAACGTGGGCAGGGTCGAGTTTTTGGTCACCCAGTTCGTGGTGGCCGCTCCGACCCTAGCGGTATTCAAGATCGTCATCGACGACGGTTTTGTGCATAAGCTTGAGATGACCTCAATGCTTGCTTGCATGTATGGCCTATTTATACTTATGTACCTTACACACGATGCGCTGCACCATTTACAGGTTTGCCAACCTTCCGCTCAGTCCTCCCACTATTTCCTTATCCCCATACGGCGCACCCTCCTCAGATTTATAATTCGTCGCTGAATTAATACTTCCCAAATATCTTATTCCTCACCCAACGCCCCCTCAGCTTCCTTATTCCTTTTCCCAGCTATCTTATTCCTTACGCGACGCCCTCCCAGCCACCTTATTCCTCACACGCATTCCTCAACGGTGCTCTACTTATATAGATAGATAGATAGATAGATAGATAGATAGATAGATAGATAGATAGATAGATAGATAGATAGATAGATAGATAGATAGATAGATAGATAGATAGATAGATAGATAGATAGATAGATAGATAGATATAGATATAGACATAAATAAACATAAACATAGATGTAGATGTAGATTATTGAATTCAGAGGTTGGGAATCGCTGGCACCAGTTCATGCTGCTTCTGCGTTTGTTAACAGAATCAGTTGGACCATTGAGTAGCACCACCACTATTTCCTTATCCCCATACGGCGCACCCTCCTCAGATTTATAATTCGTCGCTGAATTAATACTTCCCAAATATCTTATTCCTCACCCAACGCCCCCTCAGCTTCCTTATTCCTTTTCCCAGCTATCTTATTCCTTACGCGACGCCCTCCCAGCCACCTTATTCCTCACACGCATTCCTCAACGGTGCTCTACTTATATAGATAGATAGATAGATGAAATGGATAGATAGATAGATAGATAGATAGATAGATAGATAGATAGATAGATAGATAGATAGATAGATAAATAGATAGATAGATAGATAGATAGATAGATAGATAGATATAGATAGATAGATAGATAGATAGATAGATAGATAAAATGTAGATAGATGAATGAATAGATAGATAGATAGATAGATATATAGATAGATAGATAGATAGATAGATAGATAGATAGATAGATAGATAGATAGATAGATAGATAGATAGATAGATAGATAGATAGATATAGATATAGACATAAATAAACATAAACATAGATGTAGATGTAGATTATTGAATTCAGAGGTTGGGAATCGCTGGCACCAGTTCATGCTGCTTCTGCGTTTGTTAACAGAATCAGTTGGACCATTGAGTAGCACCACCAAACAGGGTTTCTCTTTCTTTTCGTCCCCCAACTTTTGATAGGATTCCATGTAGTACTTTGCACACTTCCTTTATAAGACACGCGGACGAACTCTGGGGAAGGCATCCTCGGTGCCGTCGTCCTAGTCCTCAGAGCAAACGCGGAACTCCGACTCTTGATCCGTTCCTGAACTGTAGGATGATGGGGTCTTGGGTACGTTGAATGCAATATGCCTGAGGCTCTATTTTTCAGACGTTGTGTTCAATCGAGTAACGTCGCCTGGAACAACCGGGCAAACACTACCTTTGTGGCTGGAGGGGTTGCTACGAATGTACACAGCAATTGCCGATTGCTCGCTTCGTTTTTTTTTCACATGGTTCTGTTGGGCGCACTTGTGCAGCCTGGAGCCTGAGGCATCGCACAGATGTCAGACATGTACGTGAGTGTTTCGCAGGGACATGGCAAGTTCTGGACGATGAAGATTGGGCTCCTCGGTGTTGGGATCATGTATAATGCCGTCCAGGAGCACACCACCCAGTCATACCCAAACTACAGGTCCGCTGTCTCCCATGTGAGGGCTTTCATTCCACACTCTGATGACTGCAACAGGAAGGTTGTGCGCAAAGTGCATGTGTGCATGTCTCTTTCATTCCACACCCTGATACAGCATATTCAGCATTATAAATGAAACCAAAACTGAATCCTTGCAACGAGGAGGCCCTTGATTATTCTGGAATACAAATGAGATGCCAGATGGCATGCTCAATCTCAACGGCACTCTCGATCACCGATTCTCAATGCACAAACTGGTCCCACTGAGTATGGCGGCGCTTACTCTGGATTACATCGGACTATTACAAGTGCAACGTGCCTGCTAAGAACACTTGTGTCGATGCCCTTGACCATCCTTGTCTTCACATAGCGTGCAGACACCTTTCCGTGGCCAACGAGAGTAGTTGATGAACACCTTGACTACTGTTTTCTGCACTAACTCTCCTGCCCTACATCACAAGCGCGTCGCTTTCATAGATTCCCTTCGCGCACATTTACCTCCACCAGATTTACGTTCCGATTCCTTTCTTCAAATACCAGTACCCATTCCCTATGTGGGGTTGCTTACCATGTGTATGTGCCATGTTGACGGCTTGGATGTTTGAGGCGTGCAGCACACATATCATGGGGTCAGCTTACGCGGCCACCATAGCCTCCGTATTGATGGTTCCCTTGAGCTTTGCCATTAAGCACTTCTTCCCAATTGACGAGCTTAAGCGTGACAGCTCCTGTGCCCAACATTGTAATGGTGACAGTGATGACTGGGACGACAAGGTAAAGCAGGCCGTCCTAACCACAATGCTTGCTGAATCTTATGTGCGTTTCTAAAAGGGCAAGAGTGTAATAGTGCAGACTAGCACCAATTCTTCACAAGCGCATTCGGCCCAAATGCAGAGGGGCCTTTGATGTCCAAAATGGACTCGTGTTGTTGTTCATTGATGATTGTTCAAAAAGGATGAAGCAACATCCTATGCCCCTTGCCCCGTTTCTGCACTTGTAATGGCGTGTGTTTTTGGCATTCCAATTCCATGCAAATAGTTGTAAACAGCGAGCCTCATGGACACTTTCGCTTCAAATTCTGAGGCTTGGGGTTGCTATGATGTGGTCAAATGCAGAGGGGATGTGATTTAATTTCTATCATAGCCGCGCCAACTTCACTTGATTCTCCCCAACGCCAACTAATCACCAGTCGTGTGTGAGATATTAGAATTAGCTGTTGTTCTGTGTATGCAGTAAGTTCCTATGGTTCCATGCATGCGAAATTTGCGTAGTGCGGGGAGAATTTGTGGGCGGGAAATCATGCATGCCACATGCATATCCGCTTTGGGTTACAATGGCATTGCACACACAGTCCTCTATCTAACAGTACGTTAGGAACTCGCCATATTTCAAGGAAGTAGGTGGGGAGATTTGATGACATCTGCATTATGTTGTATTCAGCTTACATCCCGGACACCATGCGTGCCATTACAATGCGACTTTTGAAACCCGCATAAAATCCCGCAGCCCAAGACTGTGACGTCAAGAGGCTGAACGGGGTGCGATGTTTCTTCGATCTTCATTCAGCCAACTATTTAACCAACAAAAGATGCTCGGCTTCAAGAGTTGCGTGCGAGTAATCGCATCACAAACCAATACAGCTATGCGCAACGCAGAAATATCGCAGCAGTTGTCGGGAATGCAGGGTCAACCAAATACCAAGCAGTAAAAGAAACAGTTTCCAGCAAATATCTTAAAACAGCCAGATTGCAACAATTGTGGATAAAAAAAAACAAATTAAAGACAGAGCACCACCACAGCGCACTGGCGGGAAGATATAGATAGAAGATACACTGCGCACCATAGAAATGTGTGATGCGTGAATTATTTTCAAAACTGTGGTGAGCTCAAGCGTCAACGTCAAGTGAAGGGCTACGAAAAAAAGTTGGTTCGCGGCCTAAGGGGTGCGGATGACTTAAATTTATTTACCCCGGGGAACCAATTCGCCACCGGCTACCATGCAAGGTCAAGGGCAGTCCCTATCCCAAAAGTTACCCCGGCGGCTAGCACATAAATGGAGAATCCGACCGTTATTAATGGGAAGGGATATCTGCGTTGGAACTGGAACGTGGTTTCTGTCTCAATTCCGAACAAAATCTGAACTGGCGTGACGGTCATATCGTCTCGCAACATCTCGCGTGCACACGCCCAGTATCGTGAGTTCGCACATGTGCATAAACGAAATGAAAAATAAAAGCAGCCAAATACTTCCGCAATCCCTGCGCATAACACAGCAGCCACAACACCGTTCCGCCAATGAGGCGAAGGAACGTTCAGAAAATTATGGGCAGTGAATGTTGGTGCGCAGCACTTTATACATGAGCTAGTCAACGCCAACGGCAATCGAATCCGCGATATCGATGGAAGATAATATGTTGTAATAATCCTGTAATTAAAGTCACGATGACACGCGAGATGATGCGAGACGATATGACCGTCACGCCCGTTCAGATTGTTTTCAGGATTGAGACGGAAACCAAGTTCTAGTTCCAGCGCGTATACCCCTTCCCAATCTAAATCTACAACAGCCGCCATGACAACCAGTCCTGCCCCATTGGATGAGACTAACTACTGCGTCAAATCGGTAACCTCCGCGCTCATGATGGTCGGCACCCCCTGCTCCCACGCCCCTCCCGTCAACCGCCACAACCCTCCTGTGCTAGGAAGCAAGCACAAGAGCAAGAAAAACGGCTAAGTACAAAACGCAAGAGTGCTCAGTACGGAGTACAGTAGGACCGATCAGAATGATGTTGATGTGAGGTGCCTAGCCTGTTGTACGGAGTACTCAGTACAGTTGAGTTATGGAAAGAGTTCATGAATGTATAAGAACTCTAAGTGTAACCAGTTTCGGAGATGAGAACTGAACTGAATAAAAGTAACATAAAAAGTACGAAACCGTAACCGCTGTATATTTGTATTGAAAGCATACATTGAAAGCATACTTGAAGTGAATAACGAAACCGTATTCCGGATAGTGGACCGCCGTAGTATCGAAAACATACCTCGTGCGGTCGTTTAATAGTTAGAATAAGATAAGTCCGAAAGTGTAAAGAAGAGAAGAAGCAAGAGTGTAGACTCCCACAAAATGGTAATTAGTCCGTTTTTTCCGCGTTGCTTCCTTGATCTTTTGCGCAATTCTGATTGAATGCAACCTTGCCTTGCGAGTTTAGCTAGCCTAGCGCCTTCTACGAAATCGGGAATGCCTGTGCTTGTGCTTGCGTTCCGCGGCGTTGGTTGCGTTTGATGGTTCCAGGTCCCCTTGGAGCCGCGTTGGAGTGAAGGAATTCAGCTCGACGACAATCTTTTGGGGTGCGCGCGTTGCCCTTTTCTTAGCACGCATAAGCACTCACGGCCTTAAGCCGTAATTTAGCACTCCGCAGGTGTCCGAATTCCAAATCGCTCCAGTTTTTCAGCAATTTCGACCCTTTGCGGCGGAAGCGCTGCGCAATTTTTTTAAATCTTGCGTAGCTTTCGCCGAAATTCGGGGTCGGTTTGGGATCTCGCGTGCCTCTAGTTTTGGTCTTCTAGTCCCCTCTTCTCCGGGAATTGCCGCGCTTCGGCCGGTGTAAGCTGCTTGTGCTCGCGCACAAGTGGTGAATTTCTGGATCAGCGGGTGCTGGTTGCCGCGCGTGGCATAACGCACTTCCACTTACTTAGATTGCACGCATAGCACGCATAATGTATTCGGATGGAGAGGAATTCCTCGGTCGGTCGGGTCGTCGTGGGAGGGGTCGGGCCGGCGCCGCCCCCGGCTCGGCCGGAGGGTCCGGTCAGTCAGGATCTCGCGCTGCGGGCCTGTCAGTCGGCCAGGGCTCTTCGGAGTTCTGGGGCGCGGCTGGCAGGTCGGACGGCCGGGATTGGCGCTCCGGTGAAAGGAGGGGGGAGTGCGGCGTGTAATCGCACGCCAATACGGCGGTGGAGCCCCCGCCCGAGGCTACACCGGTGTATATGCCTCTGAGGGGCCCCCCCGGGGTTGTCGGGTGAGCCCCCCAGGGCCTCACTACCGGGAACCCCCTCACCAGCAAGAGTCAGTGGGGCCGAGCCTGTGTCCGAGCTCGCATTGAGCTCTACACTACGGCAACCGGCGCGCCGGAGGCGTGCGTCGTCCGGAGCTCCGGCACCGGCGGCGAGCGCCAGCTCAGAGTCGGACTCGGACCGCTCTGCTAAGGGTCTGAACCCCTCAGCAGCCCCCTTCTCCCCGCCCCCTGCGTCCAGCAGGAGTGCGGGTAGTAGGCTCGTCCGTCAGGAGCCGGTGCCGGAACCGGTAACGCCCTCCCTCTCTCCCCTCGTGGGGTGCGAGCAAGGGAATCTCACCAGCGCCCCAGGGCGCTTGGAGATTTACCGAGCTAGTGACTGTAGCCCCCCTGCAGAAGAGGAGTTCGACGATGTCCGGCGCTCAGAGCTGCTAGACGTCGTCCAGTCAAGGGAGCACAAGGCCCGCATCCGGCTCAGGCCAGATTGGCAAGGGACTTCCCCGCTGTATGCTCGACCAGGGTATGAGGGGTTCGGCAGTGAGCTCGTCACGACCCAACCTCCAGACCCAGCCTCCACGGGGTACAGAGTCAGTGGGGACCAGGGAAGAGTTGAGCTGCCCCGAGGGGAGCAACGTCAGTCCGTGCTTGCATTGGCCCTCAGTCGGTGGAGTACCTGGGCGCTGGACTCGGCGCAACGACGCGCGAGAGTCTCCTTGCTAGCTCGTCAGCGCGCAACCGCGCGGCTTGCGTGGGTCGCATGGAAGGCCAGAGCGGACCGGTCAGCGCACCAGCGCGAACTCCGGCACCTGGCATTCCAGACCTGGAAGGTCGTCACCCAGCAAGTTGCCCAACTTCAGGGTCTGTTTGTCAAAGGCAGTCGGCGTCGAGTCGAGTCCGCCTTCGTGGCGTGGCGCCAGCGAGTCGTCCAGTCGCAAGGTCTGTGGCTCAGGGGCAGTCGACATCGAGCTGGGGCCGCCTTCATGGCATGACGCCAGCAAACGATGCTCGCCAGGGAGAGGAGCACCTGGTGGGTTAGAGCCCGGAGTCACCGGATGACTCAGATGGTCCGGAGGTGTCTCCGCGAGTGGCGCCGACGCCCCAGGGCGACCCCAGTCAGCTCGGACTCGTCCCAGGGAACGAGTGCCCGCCGTCCAGTAAGGAAAGCGGGAGCCTCACCTGACGTCAGCTCCCTCTCGGATTCCGACCAGGAATCTTGGTGGCAAGACATCCGTCGAGGCCTAAAGCGCCTGGGGAAAGACCACCCACTGTCAGGGGTAATGTGGTTCCAGTTCAAGGACCATGGGCTCTCCGACGACGGCGCTTATCGTCTGGAGGTCCACCAGAAGTCAGTCTCCGAGTCCAAGGAATTGATGCAGCAAAAGCGCGAGGACCCTCACAACTCCCTTGGGAGATGTAGATTTTCCGCCTTTGCCATCAACGTCCGCAGACCAGGGGAGATAGTGAACCGAGGAGTGGACCTCCAGGAGGTAAGGAAACACTCACGTCATTTTTTCTGCTTTCATTTTGCTCTCATAAAGGTTCAATAAAGGCAAGATTTAAACATAACAAAGGCGTAACGAAGGCGTAACGAAGGCATAATAAAGGCGTATCGAATGCGTAACGAAGGCTAAACAAAGGCTAAACGAAGGTTAATAATTAGGGTTTAAGGAAGTTGGCAACCAACTTTAAAACATACATAAAGGCCTGACGAAGGTGATTTAAAGGTAGCCTTCGTAAAGCCTTCGTTGTGCCTTCGTTTGTATATTTGAATGCGTAACGAAGGCGTAACGAAGGTTAATATTTAGGGTTTAAGGAACTTGGCAACCAACTTTAAAACATACATAAAGGCCTGACGTAGGTGATTTAAAGGTAGCCTTCATTGTACCTTCGTTGTACCTTGGTTTGTATACTTAAATGCGTAACGAAGGTTAATATTTAGGGTTTAAGGAAGTTGGCAACCAACTTTAAAACCTATATAAAGGCCTGGCGAAGGTGATTTAAAGGTAGCCTTCATTGTACCTTCGTTTATATACTTAAATGACGAAGTTATAATAAAGGCTCTAGGAAGGCTTAATAACAGCACAACGAAGGTGCATAATTAGAGTTGGCAAATTACATACACATAGTAATTACATATTGTACAGATTTCATCTGTCATAACCTGAGGTCATTGCTAATGCAACGTGGGATCAGGCACATTCTTAACTCCGCTCCGTTTTCCAGCACAGCACATCTACCAAGCACACGTTCACAGGCAATGGCCACCAATTTTGGTACTTGTGGGTAAGTGCAAATTGCAATTACATCATGCCATTCCTTCATTGCAAGGTCCAACTGCCACAGTAGGACGTATCCACGAGTAAATGAATGATCTTGTCGTTTTCTGACTTGCACAATCATGGCTACTTGTCCATAAGTCACTAGGTCGCGGCAAACGACATAGGAAGATTGCTTCACTTGTAGCAACTTGTTGGAAGAAGCCACGATTTCCTTTTTAGGACCAATTGCTAAGCGTTGATAGACCTTGAACTCGCAGTCGTCCACATCTACGTTGTTGGGTAGAATTTGATCTATGGCGATTTTCCCAACTATGTCCATTTCTTCTTGAAAATCACTCAACGGCACAAGGTATTGTAAAGCGCGTAGTGAACTTTCGGGCATGCCCTCGTCCTTCATGTATTGCAAGTTGCCTGCATCAATCCGGACTAAAAGTGAGAGCGTACACGGAAAGAGGGCACAGGCTGAAGAAAGGTAGCATGAAGGCTGAACATAAGGCGCTACTGCCTTCGATAGGAAGACGAAATGAAGGCTTGAACGAGGGCTGAAGGAAGGATAAATGAAGGCTAAACAAAGGCACTGCCTGGTTAGGTTAATAAAGACACTGCCTACACCAGAAAGGCTAAACGAAGGCTGAATAAAGGAACGGGCTGTAGAAGGAAGGCGAAATTAAGGCTGAACAAAGACACTGCCTAAACAAAAGGCACTGTATGCAAAGGTAGGCTGGACAAAAGCAGCATTCAAGCTGAAAGAAAGACTGCATGCAAAAGGATTGCAGAATGAAGGTTGAACGAGAGCACTGCATATAGAAGAAAGGCACAGTAAAGGCTGAACAAAGGCATACCTGCAGGGAGTGCTACGCCATGTTCTTTACATAGGTGCTCCATTGCACAGATTCCGTGAACAACCGCCTCATTGCGTTCTTGTAGTTTCTCGGGCTCTTCACTCACACGACACACAACACCATGCTTAAGGGTGCCAATCTTACGTTCCAAATACAGATCACGCCGCCTTGCGACTGGTCCTGCCTTCTTCTCTGATTGGAAAAGATGGCATACAACATAGTGCAGATTTGAGGTAAGTTCCGAGAAATGGCGGTTTTCTTCCAAGAACTCTCCAAGCTTCCTAGCTGAATCTTGGGCTCGTTGGCTACTATCCTTGAATGATACGCCAGGATGGCATAAGAACCACCCATGCATCACCATATTGTACAAACAGTGGATGCAATCCTTCATGTACTGTGCCTCCACATAGTCCTGTAGCAATTCAAAAAAGCCAACCACACATGGATCTAAGGCTGCCTGCAGATAGAAGGAAGCCTGTTGCAGGAATGCACTGCCCCCAAACAGAGGGGGCTAAACAAAGGCAAAAGGAAGGCACTGCCTGGACCAGGAAGGCTGAAGGAAGGCAATATGAGGGCTGAACGAAGGCAATATAAAGGCTAAACGAAGACACACTGAAGGATGAAGGAAGGCACTGCCTGGACCGGAAAGGCTAAACGAAGGCACTATCTAGGCTGAACAAAGGCAATATGAAGGCTGAACGAAGACATAATGAAGGATGAAGGAACGAAGGCACTGCCTGGACCGGGAATGCTAAACGAAGGCAATATGAAGGCCGAACGAAGACTTAATGAGGGATGAAGGAAGGCACTGCCTGGACCGGGAAGGCTGAACAAAGGCAATATGAAGGTTGAAAGAAGACACAATGAGGGATGAAGGAAGGCAATGCCTGGACCGGGAAGGTTGAACGAAGGCACTATGAAGGTTGAACGAAGACTAAATGAAGGCTGAACGAAGACACTATGAAGGATGAAGGAAGGCACTGCCTGGAACGGGAAGGCTGAACAAAGGCAATATGAAGGCCGAACGAAGACACAATGAGGGATGAAGGAGACACTGCATGGACCGGGAAGGCTGAACGAAGGCACTATGAAGGTTGAACGAAGACTAAATGAAGGCTTAACGAAGGCACTATGAAGGTTGAACGAAGACTAAATGAAGGCTGAACGAAGACACAATGAAGGATGAAGGAAGGCACTGCCTGGACCGGGAAGGCCGAACAAAGGCAATATGAAGACTGAACGAATGCATCATGAAGGCTGAAGGAAGGCACTGTCTAGAGCAGGAAAGATAAACAACGGTAGAAGGAAGGCAGTGCCTGTAAAAGAAAGTGAACGAAGGCTATATAAAGGCTGAACCCGGAACCCAGAACAGGAAGGCAGTATGAAGGCACTGCATGCAATAAAGGCAAGACGAAGGTCGCAACATACCTGGAGCCCAATTAATGGCAGATAAACGCAAAAGAACCATGCGGTGTCGTCGTATGTCCAAAAGCTTCGATTGGCAGACACTCGTTTTGGAGGCCGAGATACATCGTGCACCGTTATGATTCCCTCCACCTTGTCGTCCAGCTCCGCTCGCTTGTTACTTGGGACTACATACTCTGGACAATCCCTAGTGTACTTTTGAAACAAGACAGCAAGCAGGCTGTCGCAAGGACCGTGAAGAAGGCAATGTGCCAAAGGCAAGTTGACACAATTAATTGCATCGAACCAAGGCGCCACTTGCAGCAGTGGACTGGCACGGTAGAAGTGACGGTCTCCATTCGGAATGGTGTCATCGTTTGCAAGTTGGCGAAGCTCCGCATTTGTCCAACACTTAGCATCCAAGGCTTTGAGATCCGGGAGACTGACACCACGGTAGAAGTAGTGTTCCTCTGCTGCGACCTCGACTTCATCCCGCCTGTTTGCTGCAACGAGACGTTTATTTCTGTCGTTCCACCAGGCTTTCTGTTCCTGCAAAACAAAGGCACAACGAAGGCTGAGCGAAGGCACTGCCTGCGGAAGGAAGGCGTAATGAAGGCTGAACAAAGTGTTTATTTGCATGTTGAACGAAGGCACAATGACGGCTAAACGAAGGCACAATTAAGGCTGAAGGAAGGCTTTGCCGGTGCTAGAAAGGCTGAATGAGGCCACAATAAAGGCTGAAGGAAGGCTTTGCCTGTAAAAGAAAGGCATAATGTAGGCTGAACGAAGCCACATAAAGGCTAAACAAAGGCTTTGCCTGCTGAAGGAAGGCAAAATGAAAGCTAAACGAAGGCTTGCACAAGGAAAACTCGTTGAAGGCCGAAGGAAGGCACAATGGAGGATGAACGAAGGCACTGCCTATAAAAGAAGGCATTATGAAAGCTGTACGAAGTCTTTGCCCGTCGAACGAAGCCACAAAGAAGGCTGAACGAAGGCACAACAAAGGCTATAGTAAGGCAAAATGAAGACACCGCCTGTGAAAGGAATGCACAATGAAGGCTGGATAAAGTCTTTGCCTATGGAAGGAAGGCACAATGAAGATTGGACGAAGGCTTTGCCTCTGGAAGGAAGGCACAATGAAGGCTGAAAGAAGCCACAACACAGGCTAAACGAAGGCTTTAACTGTAAAAGGAAGGCACAATGAAGGCTGAACGAAGGCTTTGCCTGTAAAAGAAAGGCACAATGAAGGCTGAACGAAGGCTTTGCCTGTAGAAGAAAGGCACAATGAAGGCTGAACGAAGCCACAACACAGGCTAAACGAAGGCTTTGACTGTAGAAGGAAGCCACAATGAAGGCTGAAGGAAGGCACAATGAAGGTTGAACGAAGTCTTTGCCTGTCGAAGGATGGCTCAATGAAGAGTAAACGAAGATGCAATGAAGGCTAAAGCAAGGCATAATGAAGGCCGGACGAAGGCACTGTCTGTTAAAGGAATGCACAATGAAGGCTGAACGAAGGCTTTGCCTGTAGAAGAAAGGCACAATGAAGGCTGAACGAAGGCTTTGCCTGTAGAAGAAAGGCACAATGAAGGCTGAACGAAGCCACAACACAGGCTAAACGAAGGCTTTGCCTGTAAAAGGAAGCCACAATGAAGGCTGAAGGAAGGCACAATGAAGGTTGAACGAAGTCTTTGCCTGTCGAAGGAAGGCTCAATAAAGAGTAAACGAAGGCGCAATGAAGGCTGAAGCAATGCATAATGAAGGCAGGACGAAGGCACTGTCTGTTAAAGGAATGCACAATGAAGGCTGAACGAAGTCTTTGCCTGTAGAAGGAAGGCACAATGGAGGCTGAACGAAGCCAGAACAAAGGCTAAACGAAGGCTTTGCCTGCACAAGGAAAGCACAATGAAGGCTGAACGAAGCTTTGCCTGTAGAAGAAAGGCACAATGAAGGCTGAACGAAGCCACAACACAGGCTAAACGAAGGCTTTGCCTGTAGAAGGAAGCCACAATGAAGGCTGAAGGAAGGCACAATGAAGGTTGAACGAAGTCTTTGCTTGTCGAAGGAAGGCTCAATGAAGAGTAAACGAAGGCGCAATGAAGGCGCAATGAAGGCTGAACGAAGTCTTTGCCTGTAGAAGGAAGGCACAATGGAGGCTGAACGAAGCCAGAACAAAGGCTAAACGAAGGCTTTGCCTGCACAAGGAAAGCACAATGAAGGCTGAAGGAAGGCACAATGAAGGCTGAACGAAGGCTTTGCCTATAGAAGGACGGCACAATGAAGGCTGAGCAAAGGCATGATGAAGGCTGAACGAAGTAGTACATATAGAAGGAAGGCTTAATGAGGCTGCAGAAGGAAGGCAGTATGAAGGCTCAAGGAAGCCCACCGTGCGTTCAGCCTCGGTAGTTTGCGCGGAAGGACGGCAATATCCAGGAAACCTTGTCACGCCTACCATCCGTTGCCCGATGAAAGAACATTGAAAACACGCATTATACGCCGTGTGGGACATGAACTCAAGGACCTTGCTGCGTGCTGGTGAATCCATGTCCATACCCACCAAAACACCTTTTCGCGCCTTGCCCGTCCGTTTATCTTTATGGCCACGAAGCACCATGCGCTCGATATCTTGGCATAGATGAAATAGATGGCCATCCATGCCTATCGAACGGGCTCACACACCTATCTTAATCAGTGGCAGAATATGAATATGTAGAATGTCATACAGCAAAAGCAAGTCCATACAAAAGCAACCGGCGGGCAAGGCAAATGAAGCCATAATAATAAAGGCAAAATGAAGGCATAATAAACGTACAAGGACGGCACATTGAGGGCACATTGAAGGCAGATAAGTGTCCTTAACGCACGAGACGGTGAACAAAAAGGTAATAGACAAGCAATAAACGGGCTGAGCACAAAAGGAGAAAGAGATTACATTTTGGTTCCACAGGACCAGCAATCCATTGGATTACCCGGCACATGCGAACCGTAGCTCCCAGAGCCACACTACAGTCCTTAGGTTGCGCCATGACCACGCCACATGAATAGGCGGCCTTCTTGTACATGGACTCCCAGTCCGCGGCGAGGTTGTATAGTCGGGTGTCGTCAGGGTCGTAC
>LGRX02005614.1:0-25713 GCA_001247695.2 Cymbomonas tetramitiformis
AGGTGCTGCCCCGTCAGCCCACACCGGTGCTGCCCCACGAGCAGCCCACACCGGTCCTGCCGCACGAGATGCCTACGCCGGAGCTGCTGCCGGAGCTACAGCAGCCCACTTCGGAGCTGACCCAGCAGCCAGCGCAGGTGCTGCCCCGTCAGTCCACACCGGTGCTGCCCCACGAGCAGGCCACGCCGGCGCTGTCGCACAAGCAGCCCACTCCGGAGCTGTCTCAGCAGTCTTGCGCAGCATCCATCGGCTGTCCGCCTGATGATCCAACAGCATCACGTATTTCTGCTCCGGATATTGCGGCGCCACCCAGAGGGGTGCTACTGTCCGCAACTTCATCCGAGTTGTCGGCTATGGAAGACGATGCTTTCTGGGCTGCAGTGGATGCGATTCTTGAGGAATCGCCGGACTCACAGGAGGAGGATGACGATGATGTGTTCTGGGATCGCGTTGAT
Organism: Cymbomonas tetramitiformis; assembly: GCA_001247695.2. NCBI lineage: Eukaryota > Viridiplantae > Chlorophyta > Pyramimonadophyceae > Pyramimonadales > Pyramimonadaceae > Cymbomonas > Cymbomonas tetramitiformis. Next base: position 456 of record LGRX02005614.1, read on the forward strand.
GAGAACATCGCTTGCGCGGCGGCGGCGTCCGTAGCATTACCTCTGGGAGGGCCTTCCGCTGTTGCTAACATGCATGGTGTGCATGTCCGAATGGTGCAAAGCGACCCGAGGCCGACGCAACCGCTGCCCCCGCGGTCGACGCAGCCGACGCAGGCGCTGCCTCAGCAGCTAGCGCCGGCGCTGCCCCACGAGCGGCCCCGGCAGGAGCTGCTCCCGCGGTCGACGCAGCCGCTGCCCCACGAGCGGCCCCGGCAGGCGCTACTCCCGCGGTCGACGCAGCCGACGCAGGCGCTGCCTCAGCAGCTAGCACCGGCGCTGCCCCACGAGCAGCCCACACCGGAGCTGCCCCATGAGCGGCCCACGCCGGTGCTGCCACAGCGGCCCACTTCGGAGCTGACCCAGCGGCCCACGCAGGTGCTGCCCCGTCAGCCCACACCGGAGCTGCTCCATGGGCAGCCCATGCCGGTGCAGGCACAGCGGCCCGCTTCGGAGCTGGCCCAGCGGCCCACGCAGGTGCTGCCCCGTCGGCCCGCACCGGAGCTGCTCCATGGGCAGCCCACGCATGCGCTGCCTTCGCTGCCAATGCAGGCGCTGCCCCCGCTGCCGACGCAGGCGCTGCCTCAGCAGTTAGCACCTGCACTGCCCCAGCGGCGGCGCGGAGCTGCAGCTGCCCACAGTAGTGAGCGGCCCCAACAGCAGCACGGAGCTGCAGCTGCCCACGGTAGTGAGCTGCCCCGGCGGCGGCGCGGAGCTGCAGCTGACCACGGCAGCGAGCTGGCCCAGCAGCAGCGCGGAACTGAGGCCGCCCACGGCAGCGAGCTGCCCCAGCAGCAGCACGGAGCTGCAGCTGCCACCGGCATTGAACCGCCCCAACAGCAACACGGAGCTGCAGCTGCCACCGGCATTAAGCCGCCCCAACAACGGCGCGGAGCTGCAGCTGCCACCGGCAGCAAGCTGCCCCAGCGGCGGTGCGGACCTGCAGCTGACCACGGCAGCGAGCTGGCCCAGCAGCAGCGCGGAACTGAGGCCGCCCACGACAGCGAGCTGCCTCAGCAGCAGCACGGAGCTGCAGCTGCCACCGGCATTGAGCCGCCCCAGCAGCGGCGCGGAGCTGCAGCTGCCACCGGCAGCAAGCTATCCCAGCGGCGGCGCGGAGCTGCAGCTGACCACGGTAGTGAGCGGCCCCAGCAGCAACGCGGAACTGCAGCTGTCCACGGCAGCGAGCTGCCCCAGCAGCCAATGCCCGTGCTGCCACAGCAGCCATCACTGGAGCTGCCCCAGCAGCAGCACGGAGCTGCAGCTGTCCGCGGCAGCGAGCTGCCCCAGCAGCGGCACGGAGCTGCAGCTGCCACCGGCATTCAGCTGTCCAAGCAGCCGTGTGGAGATGTGGCCGCCCACGGCAGCGAGCTGCCCCAGTGGCAGCGCGGAGCTGCAGCTGACCACGGCAGCGAATTGCCCCAGCAGCGGCACGGAGCTGCAGCCGCCACCGGCATTGAGCCGCCCCAGCAGCGGCGCGGAGCTGCAGCTGTCACCGGCATTCAGCTGCCCCAGCAGCGGCGCGGAGCTGCAGCTGCCCACGGTAGTGAGCTGCCCCAGCGGCGGCGCGGAGCTGCAGCTGTCCACGGCAGCGAGCTGCCCCAGCAGCCCACGCCGGTGCTGCCACATCAGTCCACTTCGGAGCTGACCCAGCAGCCCACGCAGGTGCTGCCCCGTCAGCCCACACCGGCGCTGCCCCATGAGCAGCCCACGCATGCGCTGCCTTCGCTGCCGAGGCAGGCGCTGCCCCCTCTGCCGACGCAGGCGCTTCCTCAGCAGCCTTACGCACCCATCGGCTGGCCGCCCGAGGATCAGCGTCCGCAGACTGGCACAATGCCTATGTCTAGAGGCTGTACATCTGAGGCTCAGCCCCGGCAGCCAGGCATGGCCAAGAAGCAGCCCCTGCAGACCGGCGAGGTGTCCCATGGATGCATGGCTGAAGGCTGCATGGCCAAGACGCAGTCCCCACAACCCGGCGAGGTGCCCCATGGCAGCATGGCTGATGGTTGCAGAGTTGAGGTGCAGCCCCGGCAGCCAGGCATGGCCAAGAAGCAGCCCCTGCAAACCGGCGAGGTGTCCCATGGCTGCATGGCTGAAGGTTGCATGGCCAAGGCGCTGCCCTTGCAGCTCGGCGAGGTGCCCCATGGCTGCATGGCTGATGGCTGCAGAGTTGAGGTACAGCCCCGGCAGCCAGGCATGACCAAGAAGCAGTCCCTGCAGACCGGCGAGGGGTCCCATGTCTGCATGGCTGAAGGCTGCATGGCCAAGGCGCTGCCCTTGCAGCCCAGCGAGGTGCCCCATGGCTGCATGGCTGATGGCTGCAGAGTTGAGGTGCAGCCCCGGCAGCCTGGCAAGGTGCCCCCTGGCTGCATGGCTGCAGGCTGCATGGCCAAGGTGTTGCCCCCGCTGGCGCGCAAGCGCTGTCCCCGTGGCCGACGCAGGTGCTGCCCCCGCTGCCGATGCAGGCGCTGCCCTCGCTGCCGATGCAGGCGCAGCCCACACCGGAGTTGCCGCACGAGCAGCCCACGCCGGAGCTGTTGCACGAGCAGCCCACGCTTGCGCTGCCCCATGAGCAGCCCACACCGGGGCTGCCGCACGAGCAGCCCGCTGGCGCTGCCCCACGAGCAGCTCACACCGGCATTACCGCACGAGCAGCTCACACCGGCGCTGCCCCACGAGCAGCCCACGCAGGCGCTGCCCTCGCTGCCAAGGCAGGCGCTGCCCCCACTGCCGACGCAGGCGCTGCCTCAGCAGCTAGCACCCGCGCTGCCACAGCTGCAGCTGTCCACAGCAGTGAGGTGTCCCAGTAGCGGTGCGGAGCTGCAGCTGCCCACGGGAGATAGCTGCCCCAGCATCAGCACGGAGCTGCAACTGTCCACGGCAGTGAGCTGCCCTAGCAGCGGCGCGGAGCTGCAGCTGTCCACGGCAGCGAGCTGCCCTAGCAGCAGCGCGGAGCTTTTGTTGCAGATGCCTACGGCAGCAAGCTGCCCCATCAGCGGCACAGAGTTGCAGCTGCCCACGGCAGAGAGCTGCCTCAGCAGCAGCACGGAGCTGCAGCTGCCCATGGCAGCGAGCTGCCCCAGCAGCGGCGTGGAGCTCTTGTTGCAGCTGCCCACGGCAGTGAGCTGTCCTATCAGCAGCGCGGTCCTGCGGCCGCCCACGACAGAGAGCCTTGTTGACTCAGTAACTTATTATGGCCCTGCAGCCCCAGCAGCCTGCGGTGATACTGTCTTAGCTGCCCACGGCCTTGCTTACTCAACAGCTCACAGCCTTGCAGCCCCAGTAGAAGCCTGCAGCGGTGTCATCTTAGCTGCCCATGGCCGTGCTGACCCAGCAGTTCACAGTCTTGCAGCCTCAACTGCCTACGCCGGTGCTGTTTCAACTGCTCACGGCCTTGCTGCCCTAGCAGCCCAACACAGTCTTGCTGCATCAGCAGCCTGCAACAAAGGTGTTGCCTCATCAACTGCCCACAGCCATACTGCCCCAGCAGACTGCAGCAGCACGGCCCCGGCGGCCCACAGCCTCAGTGCTCCCGCGACTTGCGGACTATCGCAAGGGAGTACGCCGGAGGCGCTTGACTGCTGTGCGATGGATGCGGCTTTTGGGTGGACGTATGAGGACTTCCTCTACCCAAATGGCAAATGGTACCCGATGGAACCGGAGCCAATTTTGATGCGGCCGCCCACGACAGCAAGATGCCCCACCAGCGGCGCGGAGCTGCAGCCGCCCACGGTAGAGAGCTGCCCCAACAGCAGCACGGAGCCGCAGCCGCTCATCACGGCAGCGAGCTGCCCCAGCAGCGGCGCTGAGCCGCCCACGGCAGCGAGCTGCCCCAGCAGCGGCGCTGAGCTGCGGCCGCCCTCGGCAGCGAGCTGCCCCAGCAGCGGCGCTGAGCTGCGGCCGCCCACGGCAGCGAGCTGCCCCAGCGGCGGCGCTGAGCTGCGGCCGCCCACGGCAGCAAGCTGCCCCGGCAGCAGTGCTGAGCTGCGGCCGCCCTCGGCAGCGAGCTGCCCCAGCAGCGGCGCTGAGCTGCGGCCGCCCACGGCAGCGAGCTGCCCCAGCAGCGGCGCTGAGCCGCGGCCGTCCACGGCAGCGAGCTGCCCCACTAGCGGCGCTGAGCTGCGGCCGCCCACGGTAGCGAGCTGCCCCAGCATCGGTGCTCCGCAGACAGCTCAGCACGAGCAGCCCGACGCAATGGTTGATGGTTCAGCAACTCAGGACGCAGGTGCAAGCGATGCTCCGCAGGCAGCCCAGCACATGCACCCCAGCGCGATGGCTGATGCCTCAGCAGCCCACGACGCAGGCGCGAGTGCTACTCTGCAAACAGTCCAGCACGTGCAGCCCGACGCGAAGACTGGTGGCCCAGCAGCAGCCCTCAGCGCAAGTTCTTTGCTTCAACGGCCCACAACGCAAAGGACTCGCCAACTCTGCATCGACGAGCTCTTTTCACCTCTGGAGATGCATCAACGAGTCCCTGCAGATGTTTCATGCTGCCTGCTATGTGCCGCAACCGTGCCGCTGTGGCAAAACTGTGTCTCCGCTCTTCTTCCATGTAGGTGCTGGACAGGACGGGGCATATGCCATTGGCATTGTATCCTTGCGTGGTTGGATCTTGCCGGCACGTGTCCCCTTTGTAGACGACCAGCGCATTTCCGCCAGACTCGTGTTTCTGATTGGTTGGTGACCACGACTTGGTCACTGGAGGACTTCTGAGAATACTACCTGTATGCGACGGAGCCGCAAGATACCGAGGCCTGCTAGCTTCGGGGCGCAGAGATTGCAGAAGACCTGCAAGCTGGGGAATTACTGTCATCGTACCAATCTGTCTGAGCGTTGGCAGCGTGAGGCGGTGAGGGCCTTTGGAAAACCTAGCAAGCAGAAGGGGACCCAGACCCGAGGACTGGGGGGCACGGAACCCAAGAACCGAGAGCTTAGTAGCTCGACTCTTGTCACAAGTGCATGCTCAAACCTCAGACAATGTATATACGGGCCGGACAGCCTAGCGAGGACGTAGGCGCGCCTAAAAGGGGGGGAGAGTTGTACTAGGGTACATCACGAGTCAGTACGAGAGACAGGCGTGTCAGAATGACGAGTGACAGAAACGATGACAGTCACCAACCGGAAATGATGACAGTCACCAGCATGCGAATGACACAGGTGACTGGCAGAATTGACAAAGGTGACCGACAGAAGTGACTGACTCAAATGTGACATTTGAATATCTGCACCTACAGCAGATCAGACTTGTGCTAGGGTAAGTCACGAGACAGAATGACGGCGTGTCAGAATGACGAGTGACGGGTACTATGACAGTCACCAATGACAGGCATTTATATGACCAGATGACGAGAGGTCTGACAGAAATGACTGACAGAAATGCCTGACCCGAAAGTGAGTTTTGAAGGTTGAGAGAATTGGTGGAAACCATCCCAGAAATGGTGGGAACCATTTCATATTCAAACAGCCACACAGAACTGGAGGGAAACCAGGAGAGCCCCAGTTCTTGCCACATCATCAGATCTATGACCATTCAGTAATTCAGAGCAGAGATCATTGTATGACTGGCAGCTGCAGCCCAAATGCCAAATGACAAGACCTGTCATAGGATATGTGAACATGAAGTGACTGAGCACTGTGACTGTCGAATTCGGATGAGATCTGAGGGAATTCGAGTCGACATGTTACTACTTAAAGAGCTGAACAAGCTCTCATGCTAGTTTTTGAATTAGTTACACATTGGCACTGACCTCTGGTGTCTTGTAACTTCAAACAGTGAAAGTTCATCTAAGTATAAAGAAATATCCGACAGTATACAAAGCATTCCGATATCAACCTATGGTCCTAGTACCATATTCCCTGTAAGTGTTACTTGCACCCTTGTGAGACTGGTTCAGTCCTCACAACCGAACAGTACACGTGTGAAACACATTACGGATATGCCAAACATATGTTGCGGATATATATGATTGTTACAAATATGTTGCAGATACGTTCTTTTAAAAGGAAACCGCTCCTGGTGGGTCCAGCACGCGCCAAAAAAGTGGCCGCTCACATTTTTTCCCTTGCAAAAGGGGCGATTTGGGCACAAGGCTGTAGAATAAAGGTGGCTAACGATCGGTGCAAGTCTAATCTTAAGCGTATGCCACAAACAGAAAGCTGCCTGAAACGATCCGGTGCTGGTTTTCGGCATTTGAGCTTCCGAGGATTTATGGCAGGGGGAGCAGCGCTCAGCAGGAGGCAGGCAAGTTGGTACGAGGACCTTGTCGAGGTGGCAGTGCACGCGATGGAGTACGTGCCAGGACGTACGCTGGTGGTGCCTGATGCAGCCTCCCGAAGACCGGACTACGTGCAGACCTCTGCGAGAGACGGGCTCAATGCGGCGGGGTGCGTAGACCCGAGCACCGATCAACCAGTGACGGCCGAGGAAGGCAGACCGACTGCTGGTGCCATTGCAAGGGGAGGCCCTCGGAAGTGGTTGAGGACCCAAGGCCACCGCTGACACCTGAGGCTGAGGTGGTAAAGGGACCAGAGGTGGAGGTGACATCGGCGCTGAAGGGGAAAGCTGTGGAAGAGGAGGACCCCACTACTTCACGTCTTCACCACTGGACGCGGAGTTCAGCTCATCTGACGAGGACGACGAAGAGTACCCAGCGACCGATGAGCCCGCCTGTGGTGGCCCGTAAGCTGACGCAACTTAATGGACTCTGGTGGGCGGAAACCCCGGATCTGTGGCAGGATGCCATCGTAGACACCGTGGTCAAGTAGTTGGCGGCGCTCCCTGCCCTAGCAGGAATGCCCACGCGAGTGCAGTAGCGATCCGTGGAGCAACAGCAGCCGGCGACAGCAGCAACGCAGCAACCAGCAGCGGAAGCAGCGGGGCACCAGCAGCGGACGGTAACAGGCAGCAACGGAGCAGCAGCAGCCAGCCAGCAGCAGCAGCGGAGCAGCGGCAGCCAGCAACAGCAGCAGCGGAGCAGCGGCAAGGGAAGCCAAAGAGCAGCTATAGCTGAGCAGCGGCAGCCAAACAGGCGACATGGCAGCAGCAGGAGCGTGAGCAAGCCAGGAGCAACAGGAGCAGCAGTGGGCAAAGAGGGAGCAGCAGAGCAGCAGCAGCAGCGTAGCAGCAGCTAGCTGAGCCGTGCCAGCCAGCTAGCTGAGCGCCGAGCAAAGACGCCAGCATCACCAGCCCAGCGAGCAACAACAACAGCACCAAAGAGCGCCACTGAGCAGTGCGCAGCTGAAGCAGCAATAGCTGATCGAAATAGTTAAAGAAGGAGCATGAGTTAACAAGCTGAAAGAAGAAGGAGTTAAAGAATAAAGAATGAGTTAAAGAAGTAAATGAGTTAGCAAAGAAGAAGAAGAAGCAAAGAAATAAAGAAAATAGCCGAGTAGCCGAGCAATGAGCAACGAGCTAAAGAAGAAGAAGAGTGCCGAGCAAGCCGAGCAAATGAGAAGCAAAGAGCAGCAGCAGCAGCGAACAAAGAAGCAGCTGAACAACAACGAGCAAATGAGCAACGAGCGCCGAGCAAGAGCAACGAGCAAAGAACGGCAGCAAAGAAGAATAACGAGCAGCAGCAAAGAATAACGAGCACAAGAATGAGCAACAGCTGATGTGCCAGCAGAGCAGACAGGGAAGGAGCGAGCAGTTGATACAGTTAGCCGAGCGCGAAAGAAGAATAAATAGCCGAGAGTTAGTGAAATGGCGAAGCAGCAGCAACGTCAACGAACCACCAGCAGCAGCAACGGCAGCGGCGGCGGCCAGGCCCAGCCAAGGGTACTGCTAGGAGAACCTATATATATAGGGGACACAAAGCAAGACTGGAAATTGATCCACGTGTAGTTCATGAGGCTGCAAAGCAAGTATAAGCAGGCTCTGGGGGGCAGTTTCAGGTGGACGCGTGCCGCGACTTGATGGGACAGAACAGGCAGGTGAACACCTTCATCTGGACCGACTGCCTGAAGGAGCGATGGAGGGGTCGCATAGTGCCTGGTGCAACCCGCCCTTCTCTGACCCACACGCAGGTGAGCATGGAAGACATCCTGAGACATTATGCGTTCGAGGCTCAGCAGGATCCGCAGTATACATCTACCTTGTCCCTACTAGTAGGACTTTCCTCAAGCGAGTTGGCGGTCATTGCTGCAGAATTTTGGCATGGACATCGTGGAGGTCATCCAGAGGACGAACGAGCACGGCGAGCCCAACAGATTGCTTACCTCGCCCGGCGAGGAGAGAGGGCACCGTTCGGCCTTACATGAGTTGCCAGTCCCATGGCCTGTGCTGGCGGTGTTGGCCAGACCACAGAAACCACCCAGCAGGAAGGTCACGCGCGAGAGGCCTACTGCTCAACCAGCAGTCACTCTCTCAGGAGCGGCAGCAAGGGTCCGGGACAAGGTACTGTACAGAAAATACTCAGTAATAAGAAAACCCGCCAATAAGGAAGTAGCCAGCTTTGTTGTTGGGGGAGGTACTGATTTGATGAAAATTGCTGGCTGGTTTTTTTGAGCTATGAAATATGAGGGTGATAAGAAATATGGGCGCTGGCGCCGTATTTCTTATTGGTGCGCCGCAGGCGGAATTTATTAAAAAATATCGCATTTTCATGGGTTTATCACTGAAATTTTAAGAAAATTGCTGGCTGATCGAAACAAAATGACCCACTATTCTTAGCGATTTTCATAGGACGCTGGCGCTGGCGGGGGGGGGGTACCAGATTTGGTGAAAATTGTTGGCTGGCCCCAAATCTCCGGTTTTCTTAACACTGGGTATTTACCGTGAGGCGTGGTGGAGCCATGGGTGTTCTTGCGGGCACTACGGGCGTATAACGCCAGCAAAGGGAATGGTTCCGGCACCCCCTGAATGGCTACTGCCCCGTGGTACTTGTTATAATACTCGGTGTTTTCGAAAACAGTACTATGACAAGTACTGCTGACGCAGTGGAATTATTTTCTCTCGATATCCTCTTGTTCAATACCAATGATATCCATCATATAGTATCATCCCTGGGGCCCAAACCGAGTTACCTTATGCTCCATTGGTCGACCGGACCACGTGCAGTATAGTTGCCAATATATATATGCAGACTGTCACAATCATGGGTAGCATTTTTTGCCGCTTTGAGATTTCGACTTTTGGTGAAAAAGTCTTCGAGTATTGATATTTTTTCACTAGCGAATTGTTTAACTTGGTGAGCCATCCAGCGGTTAAGATTTATGAAATACATATATAATACCCTACAAATTATTGGCCTTTCCGCACGCGTGGAAAACCGTCCGTCTGACGTGTGGACGGCGTGTGGACGTCGTATGGTCGCGATTTTTGCTAAATCCACGCGTATGAAAATGTCTAATTTGTAACAGTGATGTTCATACGGTGTCCATACGGATGGTAAGCAAAATTAGTTGGTAGATTTTGCATAATTTTTGTATTTTACAATATAAGTTGTATAGAAGTTTTAAAAAGTTGGTATGTGATGATATGCTCCTATCCAAATTGATATGTGAACGATGATTTAGGTTTTAGCGCTCGGTGATGCTAGAATCATGCGCTAATTGCACATTCTTGTTTCGGGAAATGGGTCCCGAAATGGAGAATACAATTCTAACATATTTGTACGTATTCACAAGGTTATAATAAAGCATATGCCATACACGCCGTAGGGTATGCAACACAAAATGCAATATGTGCAATTCCAAGTTCTCCCGAGATGGAAATCTAGCTACCAGGAGATAAGCTCTAGTAAGGCAAGCACAACAAATACTACGATAAATCCACATGTCGTCCATACGCCCCCGACGCGTGAATGTGGACGACGTATGCTAGTTTACCTGATTGTATTACGCGTGTGGACGCTCCGTACACTGCCCGACCGTATGGACAGTTGCCGCCCATACGCACGAACCACTGGAAATCGTTGTCCACACGTGTGTACAGCGAGAAATGTCGTTTCTACCCCTCATCAGCCATATGGACACCATGGGGGCGTGTCCTGGACCGTACCGACGCGTACGGACGACGCGTGGACGGGCGTATGGGCAGTGTGAGGCCCATGCCGTGTCACTCGTTTGTGCGTGTCCGCACGTGTGGACAGACATTGCACCCGGGCCTGGGTGCACCCGAGCATTGCTTGCCCCCTCCTCAGCCATACGAACATCATGGGGACGTGTCCCTGGACGCACCGACGCGTACGGACGACGTGTGGACGGGCGTATGGACAGTGTGACGGGCCCGTGCTGCGCCACTCGTTTGCGCTTCTCCGCACGTGTGGACAGCCATTGCACCCGGGCCTGGGTGTACCCGAGCACTGCAATATATGGATGGATGTGTGGCCCGATGGCATGGCCCTGTTTGCCGCGCAATGCATGATTTACACCAACGGGCTCAACTCTGGATTTCTTAAGTACGTACAGTAATCACCCACCTGTAAGAAAACAGAGAAATCCAGGTCAGTCAGCTTTTCTCATCGAGTTGGGTAACCCCCCTCCCCCCGCCAGCGTCAGCGTCATAAGAGAACGCTATGGATAGTGGACCGCGATCTCGTGAGCCAGCCAGCGAATTCCATAACCATCCACGTGGACACCTTCCCTAGCCAGCCCGTTCTCTTAAGGTGTTCATTTTCCGAGAAAATGGACACTGAGAGCCGTGCGCAGCTTAAAGAATTAAAGCAATATTTTAATGACGATATTATATCTGAAACAGACTATCAGGAACTTAAACCTTTAAGACAAGTTTTGTGCCAAAAATCATGAAAACCCATCAAATATACCATATTTGTCAATTTCCCGGCAAAGTTTTCTTAGTTTAAGAAATGCCTCTCCAGCTAGGCAGCCAGCGGTCATTTTCCTTATTTCAGGCCATCTCATAAGTCGGAAAATCCAGTCAGCTTTTCTCATCGAGTTGGGTACCCCCCCCCGAAACGCTGGCTATTTCCTTAACGTCGAGTTTCCTTAAATGTGAGTGATTACTGTATGGGGGGAATTGACCAAAATTTCAGCTTTACGCGGCACATATCATCCGGTATATGTGACATATTACCACCAGTGAGCATAGTACTGAATGTATATGACTTCAAACTAGATCTAGGAAATTTTCGTTTTTTTCAACCATCAGTGTGCGTGTAATTGAATATTTTGTTCAAATTTGAGACGCGAAATGAGGAAAGATTCGTTTTCCGATTTCTCGGTGGACTGTATGCGGGGCGCCTAACTTCGTCCTATGGAATTGTGCATGTTGGACACCTAAAATACACCACACTGGGGCAACCTATCACGCTAAATTCGTCACGTGAATGGGGTCCAACTATCATGCCCGAGAAGGCTTCAGGTGTTCAGTACTTGTCACAGTACTGTGTTGCGACTGATGGGCGGCAAGGTAGCTAGCACCACCCCTTATCACCCTCATAGTGATGGGCAGGCAGAGCGCAGCAATCACACAGTGGAACGCATGGTGCGCTGTTATGTGGCAGAAAATCAGGAGGATTGGGACCTCTGGGTGACCCCCGTGGAGTACGCCATCAATGACTATGTGTCAGCTGCAACTGGATACACTCCATTCGAGCTGGTGTACCGGATGCGCGCCGGCAACACAGTTGGATTTCTTCCTGGACGCAGCCTTGGAAGGTGGATCGAAGAAGAGAAGATGAGGACGTGCAGCAGCAGACAAGAGGGGTACGGCCCAACAGTTAGCAAATCAGTTCGCGCAGCAGCTGAAGGCAGCGCGGGTAGTCAGCTTGCAGATGGCTCGTCAGCAGCGCATGATTGAGCAGTTTGAAGCGCGACACAGGCTGCAGCAGATGAAGGTCAACGACCAGGTGGGGGTGGATGGGCAGCACTTGACGCTGCCCGGAGATCGGGGGCTGAGGCCCAAGCTGCGGATGCTGTGGCATGGGCCTTTGCGAATAGTGGAGTGCCTGTACAGTGATAGGCAGCATGAGTTGCCGGAGCAGGACCGCGGAGCTCCTTCTGCGTACAGTATAGACTGGGGCTGCCGGTGCATTGGAAGGTGCACGATGTCTTCACAGCTGATCGTCTCGCCCCAGTCCAGTCGGGAGCCAGACACTTCATGGACAGACAGGAGGAGATGTCACCACCACCAGTCATGGTAGAGGGTCAGCAGAGAGAGCGCGAGGTGTAGCGTATCATCAGCACCCGTTTCAGGAAGCTGGGAGGGAAGACTGGCGGGACAGTGCAGGAGTGGCTGACAAAATGGAAGGGGCTACCGCACATTCACAGCCAATGGCGAACCATGCATGGACGATCTGGAAGGCAAGGGAGGCAGGCCGGAGCCACTGTGGGTCTTTGAGGCTGAGGAAGAGAAGTTGAAGAGGACGCCATAGATGAGGCGAAGGGAGATGCACACGCACCGGGAGGAGCAAAGGGCCCAGCTGACAGCCATTACGTAGACCCAGAGAGGAGACTTACGGCGTAAATACAACGTAGTTACGCCGTAGTAGTGCACTGTCATGGAGCTTGTATTTCCCCCCTGACTGAGCCAGATTTGCGTATGTAAATGCTGTACATACGGTAAGTCATACCGCATTTTTCCAAATCGGTCATCCACCTTCGTTCATTCCCCGCTTGTGAGGCTGCGTAAAATACAGTAGGGTTCCGAAAGGCAGTCGCAACACTCCGCAAGCTACTCTCCGCAAGCTACGCACACTCGGTGCCCTCCCCCCTCCCTTCTCCGGTTCTCGTCCCCTTCGGCTTCACTTTCGTTCGTCGTGCTTTTCACCCTTTCTCTTGCGCAATATCACCGTAAAGAGCCGTAGTAGTAGACCCCCTACAGTGCCCCGAATAAGGTGGTCTACAGTAAGGGGAGGAGTCAGGTCAGTGACGACATCGAGTTCGGTTGAAACCGTATACCGACGTACGGTTAATTTTCAGGCGACGCACTCGATACCGTCGGCTCTAGAAAAAATGCGATACCGTGTGACACCATCACCGTCGGTTGAAATTGGGCAGCGCCCTCGGGGAAAACCGTAATTGATGCGTGAATTTCCATGACGATACCGCAACCGTCGATTCAAATCGGGTTTCGATATCGGCCATGAAACCGATACCGTGGAAACCGATGGCATCAGTGTATGCGACCGTTGGACCGAGGATGGCATGGCATTGGCTCCAGGCCCAAGCCGCCGTCAGCAAGAATTCGTGCCCTTCGTATCTATCGCTTGTTGTCTTTGCTGTGTTTGTGACATCACGCGACTAAGGTCTCTCAAATTCAAAGCCCACGTCACTCTCACTTATGAATTTGGTGCCTCTGCGCTGTTCGGACCAGTTTTCAAGCTGAGAAGTTAAATGAATATTTGCTGTGCTGTGATGTTTCCTTAGCTGGCGAAAACCGCAGTTCACTCGAAATGTTCGAGGGAAATGCAATGACGATACCGAAACCGACGGTATAAGTAACATCACGACGCCGCGAGAAACCGTAACCGATGATAACGAGTATGCCACGAACTCGAACACGTAAAGATGAAATAAGTGACGATACCGCACGGCATCGATACCGCCAAGACAATTCGAGCCTCGATACCGTCGAGGACGATTTTGAACTCGATGTCGTCACTGAGTCAGGTCTACCGGCCTCCCTTCTCCAGGGTGCAGCATCCTGTCGGAATCATGGTGCTATTCTGCGGCACAGGGTCAGTGGAGCGGCAGTTCCAGAGGCAGTTTATTAGGGATTGCGAGGTGGTGACAGTTGACATTCTGCCGAAGTGGCAAGCGACATGCACAGCAGACATACTCAGCTGGAACTACAGGCTGTACCCGCGACACTGCCGACTTCGACATGGTCTGGGCAAGCCCACCTTGCAAGGAGTATACCAAGGCCAAGACCACAAGGGGGACGCCTGATCTGGAGCTGACAGACCGGCGAGTGCAGCGCACCAGGGAGATCATAGAGTACTACAACCTCGCGTACTACTTCATTGAGAACCCACGCATCAGCCGGCGACGCGCTACGGGCCTGCACGCGCGAGCGATGATGTAAGAAGGTCTGCCAGCACCACTGTTCATCACGTACTGCAAGTACGATACGCCGTATATGAAGCCGACCTACATCTCAAGGTATGTCTTACGCGAGGTCGACTTTACACAAAATTTCTGATTTTCTAGATCGTGAGATATATATAAGCGATTTAAGTTTCCGCTTATGTATGGTTAAGTATGGGAGATACCTGAGCGGTATCGACCATAACTTTTCAATGCCTGGGTCAATTGCATACCCGGAGTACGCAATATGTTTAGATTGCTTTGAGCGACATGACTATCGAATAAAAATATTTTCGGAAGTTTTGTGTAAAGTCGACCTTGCGTAAGACATACCTTGATTCTGGACCAATGCTGCACTTTCGGTACCTTTGCTGCAGTGCCCTACACTACATACAAGTTATTGGCCTGTCAATCCGTATGGATTTCCACATGGACTGCGTATGGACTTCGTAAGGGACCTCGTATGGACAACCGTATGGACGGTCTGGACACATTTCTGAAGAAACCTTGTGGCACATGTAAGAACCGTACGGACGACGAGTACATGATTGTGGTGTCCGTACGAAAATGTCCCATGGACACCATATGGACACTCGTATGAACACCCGTATGGACACCGTATGGACGGCATAAAGTCCACCCGGTGTCCATACGTGTGGACACAGGCACTATTCAACCGCGCGGTCACCGTATGGAAGACCGCATGGACACCGTATGTATGGACGACCCGTATGGGCACCGTATAGACAGTCGTATAGACAATCAAAATTCGCTATTCCGCACGTATGGACGAAGGTGTCCGTACGTATGGGGGGCCTTTTACCCGTATGGATCGACATATCGGAATCCTCATAAAATTCTCGTCCATCCTTCCCGGGGCTAGTGAACTGCAAATTTTCCTCCTCCTGGTCCATGGCACCTGTGAAGTGTTGGGGAGTGTGCTAGACGAACTAGTTGTAATTTCTTGTGGCGCTCGATTGAAATAAGCAAGGTTACATGTGACATATAATATATTCCCCCAAAATCGTGATAATTTCTATTCCCCATTATGCACTTTTCTATTCCTAAATCATTATGCTACCCAGTCAAATTCGGGGCTTCCCCTCCATCGGTTCTGGATACCAACCCATCATGCCCGTCTTTAGAAAGCAGCATGAGCAGCTCTTCGTCCGAATACACCTCGGATTTCCCCTGCACGGTTGTCATAGTTAGATTCACCGACTTGGCATACCCCTTGAAATACATTCCCTTCCCGCCGGGACCGCTCGTCCCTTCGAACAGACTGTAGGCATCAGCCCGGCAGCTACCGACTCCCATAAACCGCCCCATTGTGATCCGCATCACCGAATCTGCGTGCACCATTCCCAAGAATACTGTAAGTTTGTAAGTTCTCTCCAGGAAACTGTCGTACACCTCAAACCCGTGCATTAGGCGTACCAAAGTTCTCGGCTTCAAATAGTGCCCATATCACCAGGGGGGGTCTTCTCCTTTTGCCGGGGGCCGCGTGTAAGCCACAGAACCCGATGCGACATATCACGTTGACGAAACTGCAACCATCCATTGCGACACCCATCTCACATTGCGTTCATCCACCGTACACCATTCGTATTAATTTACAAAACAGCATTTGCATCACAGCAGGCCCTTCATTTAAAATGCGTACCGCGATGGGCAGATCCTCGCACTTTACGTCGCGCCAGCACCCATGGAATATGACCTGGTCACAATGCGATCAGTTGTTACTATATCCAGAAAAAGAATAAACACATCCGTTCAGGTCGCTGCATCCGTGCTGCCACAAATACAACGAACGCTGGGAAATCGAGGGTTATGGCGTCGTCATCGCACCGTCCCGATGTCCGAGTTCCATAGTTGGGCGTCATCCGCGCCGGGAGAGAGTATCATCAAGCGGTGATCCGCGTATTCCACACCAGGATCGCCCCCTGTGGAGGCGGCTCTACAGTTGTACTCGCCGACGGCGAAAGCAAGGCACCTCCGACGGCCTGATCAATACGTTCGGCCAGCGCTGCCGTTCAGAAGTCAAGTCCTGTTCGGGCATCCCGCCGGGTCCGTGGCTTGCAGAACTCCGGGTTACGCATCCAACGTTCTATAGTACGTTGCGGCGCGAAGTAATAAAGCCAATCCCGTGGACGGAGCTCATCTCGACCATCGCTGGTACGTATGACCGGTAAACGATATTGGACACGAAGTGGGAACTGGTTCCGCGCGATCGAGAGGTCATCAGACCTGAGACAGGTCGGCATCGTCTCTTCGCCGGAAATTTCCGGGGAAATCACATCAACACATTGCATGCTGCCGAGCGGAGGGCAGCATGCATGCATGCATGCTGGGGAAGGCAGGTTGCATGGTGCCGCATGGTGCCGAGAGCAGGTTGCATGCTTGCATGCTTGCATGCTGGGGAATAGTTTTCAGAAGCATATGAACAATATTCTATTGCTTCTAAAAACTATTCCTACTTATTATATATCATAAACCCTTTGCCTTGCCCTTTACCGCTGCACGCGACCGGCAAGCATCTTTGAAACTTCCGAGTTTCAAAGATGCGTTTTGTATATTGGGTGCACCCTAAAATTACAAAACAGCCGAGCGCTTCCCGTTTGTGCGGGATATTCACATTTATTCCATGGCATATTTCATATGAAATATACACATACGCACGAAGGCATCGGCCACGCATCTTTGAAACTAACGAGTTTCAAAGATGCGTTTTTGGTCATTTGGGTGCGCATACCCAAATAACAAATCAGCCGAGCGCTTCCCGTTGGCGTGGGGTATCCAACGCTTGAATGTTGAATATTCATTATAATATGAGTTAGCATGCGAGGTTGCAAAGGCATCGGGACAGAATCTACGAAACTGTCCTATGCCTTTGCCTTTGGGTTTGGGTTCGAACGTACCCAAACCCAAAGATGCCAAACAGCCGTGGGCTTCCCGTGCGTCCTAGCGCACGAAACTTGGCACAAATACTGCCAAGGTACATATCTTTGAGTTACCTGAAGCTCAAGGCTTCAAGTTACTTGTGCGCGAAACGCGCAATTTATTTCTAGGGCAGATGTTTTGGGTTTGGGTTCGAACGTGACACCCAAACCCAAAGATGCCAAACAGCCGAGGGCTTCCCGTGCGTCCTAGAGCACGAAACTTGCCACACATACTGCCAAGAGATGTATCTTTAAGTTACCTGAAGCTCAAGGCTTCAAGTTACTTGTGCGCGAAACGCGCAATTTATTTCTAAGGCAGACGTTTTGGGTTTGGGTTCGGGTTCGAACCCAAACCCAAAGATGCCAAACAGCCGAGGGCTTCCCGTGTCCTAGAGCACGAAACTTGGCACAAATACTGCCAAGATACATATATTTAAGTTACTTGAAGCTCAAAGCTTCAAGTTACTTGTGCGCGAAACGCGCAATTTATTTCTAAGGCAGATGTTTTGGGTTTGGGTTTGGGTTCGAACCCAAACCCAAAGATGCCAAACAGCCGAGGGCTTCCCGTGCGTCCTAGAGCCCGAAACTTGGCACAAATACTGCCAAGAGATATATCTTTGAGTTACCTGAAGCTCAAGGCTTCAAGATACTTGTGCGCCCAACGCGCAATTTATTTCTAAGGCAGATTTATTGGGTTTGGGTTTGGGTTCGAACACAAACCCAAATCTAAAGATGCCAAGCAGCCGAGGGTTTCCCCTGCGTGTGCATGTGTGTTAATTCATATAAAATATTCCATGAAATAAATGTGAATATCCCGCACAAACGGGAAGCGCTCGGCCGTTTTGAAAAATTAGGGTGCACCCAAAATACAAAACGCATCACGCAAAATCAAAACGCCGAGTTTCAAAGATGCTTGCCGGTCGCGTGCAAAGGTAAAAGGCAAGGCAAAGTGTTTAGGATATAGAAGTAGGAATAGTTTTCAGAAGCACTAGAATACTTTTCATATGCTTCTGAAAACTATTCCTACTGCCGCTAAATCTTAAACCTTTTGCCTTTCCCTTTGCCTTTGGCCTTCCGTTCGCAGTTTTACCATGTCGATGTGCACCTGACCTCGCAGCGGTGGCACCTCGGATCCGGCGAAATGACGATGGCGACCTGTCGCAGGTCTGATGACATCTCGATCGCGCGGAATCAGTTCCCACTTCGTTCGTGTCCAATATCGTTTACCGTATGACCTCGAACCGTTTCTCCGTACACGTGCGCACCGGCGCACCGTCGGAGTTGGTTTCCAGTATGGTGTCACAGGTCTGGTTCGTGTCCCATGAGGCATGAGCTTCGGGCGTCGCCAGGGGGGTAATGTCGGCACCAATTCACGCATACATGCACGGCGTGGTCCATGTGCGACCCGGTCTTCAGAAACTTCCTCATTGTATAAAGACTTGATGACGGAAGATTGCACTTTCCGGGTTCCCCCCATGAGCATGATCAAAACCTTCACAAACCTGTCGAATGCCGGTCTCGACCAATGTTGCGACCTTCGCAGCTCCATGAAGTAGCAAACCGCCTCGCCCACCGTCAAGTGGTCGGCGTCGGTATCCCCCACGAATAACGGGTCGCCTGGCGCCATATCCGTGTTCCACTCCTCCTGGTCAGCTACGACGTCGTTCACGTCCGATTTCGTAGGCAGGAATTCCTCCAGGTTCGAGCCGGTCTCGTTCCACAGATCTTCTTCCTCGCAGTTGTGCTAGCTAAATAATTATCTACATCCAATGGCAAGTAAACCCAGCCAGCAAGCAAGCCCGTCAGTATTCTGGAGAGAGTCTGCTAGAAGTGTGGCAATCCAGGACAAACAAAGATACCAACCCGCGCACAGGAAACAATAGAGTGCTAGCAGATTTCCAGGCATTCCCCGATGGGTGGCATATCGATGGGTGGCGGCGTGGCAAATATCTGCAGAAATGTGTTTTTCGTGACATCCGCCTCCGGCTCAGGGGCATCCGCCGCTGCAGCAAGCAATTTCCGCACATCGTCATCCTCCTCGTCTGAGTCCAGATAGTCCAGTGTAGACACGGGGTCATCTTGCACCACACCCTCGTCGAGTAGAATCTTCACCTCGGAAGGGACTCCATGTACACCGTGCATGCCGCTATCCGGGAAAGTCATGTTTGTGAACACGGATGGTTCGACATCGTGTAGGGAAGGTCCTGCATACATGGTAGGACAGTCACACGATACTTCGTGTCCATGAGTACCCCATGGTCCGTAAGCCATGCATCGAGTATTCCCAGAAGGTTCTTTTCGGCAGCCGAGGGAGCGCCTCGACATTCTTCCACGAGTTTCAGCTGCGCGCGCATTGTGCGTCGTATGGTGGTGCGGGTGCTTGCGGATCGCTGCACTATTTGTACCAGCTCGTCCACCGTGAACGACACCGATGCCCAGTTAAACCAGTCTTTCTCTCCTGCGCACTCGTGCTACAGTTAAACACAATTCCGGGACGATTTAGATGCATTCGTTATAGACAAATTTTGCATGTTCGGCGTGCCATCAGCAGGTGTATTGATCACTGCAATTGTCATAAGAAGGCACAACACATGTGCGACGAACATTTCGCAAGGAACAGCAAGTTGTGAAAGTAAGCGTGCTTTTCCCGCCCTGGCATCTCCTTGCATCAGCTGAATACATTCGTATCAGAAAACGATCGAGTTCGGGTTCTGTACTTGCTATTCATACTGCTAAACCGAATGGTTGTTGATTCTGCCGGGAGTAAACCCAGCAGGCTGCCAACTCCATATGGCATGGAAGGCACATCCCGGTGTACTACATATCAAAATAACAAACTAAACCGAAATTGAAATTATAAACGGTTATTGTTTCTGCCAGGAGTAAACCCAGTAGGCTGCCAACTCCATATCGCATGGAAGGCACATCCCGGTGTACTACATATCAAAACAAACTAAAACGTAATGCTGCGCCAGCGTACATCACAAAAAACTAATATCTGGCGTCTTTCCAAACTTGCTCCTGTTTCTACGGCGTTTGTTGTCGTTCCATGCGGGTGCTGCCGTCGGGTGCTGCCGTCCAGAAATTACGAGTGCGCAGCGCTGTAATCCGGTCTGCGCCGAAATTACCACGGCACTCTGCCAGGATCAAGACGCGCTCTACGCCGGCCTCGTCCTTCCACCCGACCTCGTAGTTTCGTTTCACCCGGACAGCGGGCACGATTTTCATAATCATCTCCACCAACTGCTCCCACGTCCAGGACTCCACCATAAAGTCACCGTGGAAAACGCTGCAATCAAACCTAGCCAGTGCCTCCACCGTGCCTTCCACATTTACATCGTCCGCTGCCACTAGGTGGCATCGCATGATCTCCGGATGTCCCATCGTGCGCCAAGGAGATGCCGCGCCGATGGTCGCGTGCTCAAACACCGTTTCTCCCACATAGGCATCTACGTCTCGTTCGGTACCGTCCTTATCCGTCACCACGGCCCCATACCACTCGCCGAACGTGGTATGCGAATCAGATTGGAACTCTTCGATTGCATCCGCGGTCCCAGCAGTTACCGAAGCCTTACGCTTCGCCGCCGCGGTCATCGAGGCTCTCTTCGTTGGTAGGCCCCTTCCGTAGGGGAGCACCTTTCGCATGTCATCATCGTCCACGTCATCATCGTCGTCGACATCCGCCATGCTTCGCACCGCTCGTGTTGCACGGGGTGGGCGCTGAGACGCCATCGCCTTGGGTGCCCCCTTTATCGTAGGGAGTGATTTGGGGGCTTCTTGCGAATACCGTGTTTCGACGCCCCCAAAACACCTCATCTAGTACCCCCTCAGAAGGCTGCCTTTTTAGCTCATGGCGGAAATTCAGCGTCCCCCAGCCCTTTGAGGGGTCCCATTGGGCTGGGGGGTCCCATTGGGCTGGGGGGTCTCTTTGGTGGGAAATATACGCTTAGGGTACTCCCCATATGGACGTTAGACAGCATTTCTTTTCTGGCAGATGACCTACAATTCACACACGCCATCAATGAGTCATCGTGATCCCTTGCCACACCCTCCAAATGACACAAAGTGATGCAGACCCCCCCCAAGGGGGTCCCTTGGGTAAATTATGTCGTCATGTGCTACCCCTCAACTCGATTTAAGGGGGGATTGGGCTTGGTCAAAGCTTTGGTCGAAGTTAGTCAAAACAATGCCCTCGACTCTCGTCCGTCGGCCCAAAGACCCTAAGGCGAACCGATGCGGTTCCTGGCGGTTTCCTGACGGTCGGGGGACCATTTATATATATGTGGCGCCTCACTAAGCTGACGCGCCCTATGCGATCTACACGAAAATTGATCGAAATGGAACTATCCCGAAACGATTAAGAGATACCTGTAAGGGAACGAAGGAAATCAAGGAATTTTCAGAGGATTTACTTGGGTCGTTCTGTGATAGCTACAAAACTGCACCGTAGCTACAAAACGGCATGGCCGTAGCTACAAAATGGAGATGCTATCCCACACATGCCCAACCATAACCTACGTGTTTCATATTTTAACATGTTATCTTATTGGCGATTCCATACTTAACACACTCGACTGGCTTTCCTATTCAGCACATCGCTTTTTTGTTCCATATTTAGCACTTGAGATAGGTATTCAATATTTAAAACATCCACTTTGGGTATCTTATTCATCGAATCAAGGGAAGAATGACGTGGCAGCGTCTGTTATAGACTCTGTCTGGAACAAAGTGCGTTCACATGCGCAGCACCGGCCCGCCAGTCCTGTGCATGATAGCATGTGCACTGTGCATGCATGCAACGAACAGACGAAAACTGTTCGGAAGACACGATGCCACGTGTGCTTGAGCGGGCATACGTGCGCCGAACACATCCAGTCAGCTCACATGTGGCCCGTGGGGTTCATGATCTGTCGATGACGATGCACAAACGTCTTGAAAGCCATATATTGTATCTTGAATACAGGAGGCTATTGCACTATCAATTAGTCCGGGGGGAGGGGGGGGTTATCCATTTTTTAGTCGCGGGCCAATTATTTCGAATGATTTAGTCGCGGGCGGGTATACCATACTTAACACCCCTGGTAGCAGGTACGAAAATTCACAATATGTCATACGAGCCCTGGTAGCTGGTACGAAAATTTACTCGCTAGGCGACCGAATCATTCGTGGTTTAGTCGCGCGTCGGCGATTTAAATAATGGTTCCCATTGATAGCGCAATAGCCTTGTAGGCTCAAAATGCACAAATTCGGCCATTTGACTAAAGTGCAGCCCGATGTTAAGGTCCTAGCAAAATTGCCAAGAATCAAGATGACTTATCTAAGATCGCACTTTATAAATGAAATCCGCTGGCATAACGTGACCACCTCCGAATTTCAGAAACGAAACTGCATTTTTTCGGTATGACGTACCAAATGTGACTACGGTACCTTGGATTCCTTGCACACCATACACCTTACTTACACAAAAATGCAGTGTGTCCCTTTTGTCTAAATGAATTTGTTCTGAGACCACAATATGGTGCTATATGCACCAGGCGCTACTGGAAACGATTCATACAACCCATGTGTGTATCATGATTATGGAATTAGGACATTTGGCACTCATATAGTCTGTCAAGTCCTTAACATATCGTTAACTAGTAGGAGGTCTTGTTTCTTACAATCTCGAGGTTCCTTATGTCGCGCCTCATCAATCATACTACAACACATTGCGGATGGGAGCAAAGCACAACAGCTTCTAGATCTGTTTCATGCCGTGTGTATGCTCCGGGTGAACCGTGCTTACATCACACCTCTTTCCAATTTCTCAATTCTTCAAGAACAACATGATAGAAACGTTGGCTTACAGACCAAGCATCGAGCACAAGCAACACATGAAAACAACTTCATATACATCTTAAGATGCAAATATCCAGAATTGTGGCAGCAGCAGCCTTTTACATGCTAGCGGGGAAAATGTGAATGATCTCGTGAGAAACAAGAAGCACCTTGTAGATATCGGTGCTAATGCATCGGCTGTAATTGATCTGGCTAGCTGATTCATAAACACTTTACATGCACGCCACGTCAGCACCTGCAGATGAACACCCATCCCAACGTTACGCACTGCCCTTCGAGGACCAAGCATGAATTATAAGCCTGCCAAGTTTATAATCGATTCTGAAGGGATCCCAGCTGCTGGTTCTTCTGATTGCAAATACTGAACCCCCCATATGCCTGCTCGGCAGAGGGCGGTGGTTGCTTGCCGCGCATTTACTTCAAGGGCGCCCCGGCGACCAAGCTCCGCGCATGCCCAGCCATCGCTTAGCTGCCTCGGGCACTCACCTTTCGATGACAGTAAAAAACAACACTCACGCCCATTTACTCCTGCTCAGCTTCAGTGGCTGCTGGGTCCATGTTGGCAGGGGTGACGGGCTCGTCCGCTGGCCTTGCCCCGTCGATCACTGGGATGATATCTTGCCAGATCTGCTTCATCCCACAATATGACTCAGCCCAGGGGTGCCCTTTCGGTTTTCATGTTTTGCATACTTAGTTGCATATTTTCCTGCTGAAACAGAAAAGTATTTCCTCTGCGAGCCGTGACATGATCCGCACACTACAACAGTGAGCTTTACGCTCGCTTTGTCTGCGCCGCGAATTTCTGCGCTCCCTTGTTTACTAGGGTAAGCCGAATGTTTGCAAGCCTTGCCATTTGCCACACTTGCACGATTCACAAACAAGTTACAAATACGTCCCCAGCTCCTAAAGCATGAGAGAGAGGCTCCGCATCGTGGGCGGAGAGCTAAGAACTAAGAAGTAAGGGAATCTCGCGTCATCAATTATGTCCGTATTGACAGATGGCAGTCTCTTACTTCCCTGCATCTGTTATTTCTCTGTCGGGCAGAGAGCATACTTCTCCGTCCTCAGTGTTAACGATTGTCATCTCCCCGCCTTCGTAGAGAACTAAGAACTGTGGAGAATTAAGGGAATTTTTTTCGACTGAAGTGTGCACTACGGCAGATTCAGCATCTCGATTCATCTTACAGTCAATTTTATCGTTGCAGATCAAGCATGCAATTTAGAAAAGCCAGCGCGCTGACGATATGCCTGCCCGCGGTACTGTTTGGGGTTTGCCGCCTCGCCAGTGGCTCGATGGATGGCCTTAAATGTCCGCTCCACCAGCGGCGAAGTGCACTGGCGGTCCACTTCTGAGAGGCGCTGCGCGCGCAAGACCACCACGTGGCATCCGCAACACCGCGCCAAGGCAGTGATACGCCACATTGAATGTCATACCACTGTGACGCGTGATGAATCACGAGCTCGTGAGTCAGTGACTATCTAGTGACGTGAGACATGCAACGAATTTCATAAAGCTCTACAGCTACAAAATTTCTCACTTCTCCGCAATGAGGAAAATTTGGAGGTAGTATGAAAATTATAATTACGACAGTTTTGTAACGGAGAGATAAACAGAGAAATGACCACAAAATGCTGCACGATAATGACGTGGTGCCGCGTTTATTCTATCATTATTTTCCACGCCTTGCGGAACCTCTCTAAGCATGGCCACACGGCGCAGGCGTCGGACGCTGACTAACACGGCGGCACCCCGATGGCGAGCGCTGAGAAGCCTCGCACTGTCGCCGCACCCCGATGGCGCGGCGCGCAGTCCAACAGTTCTGCGCCACTGCGTTCAACACAGCACGCCGGCGCGTCCAAATGGCACCCCTGAGACTGCGGCATCGCTCCTTCGAGCCCAGGCATGCAACGCACACCCCGTGGAGCTGCAGCTGTGCTGCATGCAGCAGACCGGATTCAAGGGCTGCGCAGCGTCTTAGCACACGCAGCATGTGCCGTTTCAGTACACTCTCTGCCTCAACCCACAAGATGCGCGCCAGGCCCTCTGCTTACCGCCGAGCTGCGAGCCACCTGCTGGGTTCAGATTAGACGCGGCAACATCTTGGTAATCTGCCTATCTGCTGCGCTATTAACCACGGGGCACCTAGCAGCCGCCCCACAGTAGCCGAATGTGCGGCTTCCAATCCGTGCACGGGGCACGTAGCAGTGCAGCAAGGCCGCACCTCCACGCAAGCAACACCTCCTTTTCTCTGCAGGCTGCTAGTAGAGCACCGCCGAGACAGACATCGGCGAAGACCGCACCGAAGTTAGCAGGCTGCTAGTAGAGCACCGCCGAGACAGACATCGGCGAAAACCGCACCGAAGTTAGCAGGCTGCTAGTAGAGCACCGCCGAGACAGACATCGGCGAAGATCGCACCGAAGTTAGTAGGCTGCTAGTAGAGCACCGCCGAGACAGACA